>CM035437.1:101639038-101829038 GCA_020310875.1 Ceratopteris richardii
TTCACATCCACATGAAATCACACATGCATAAACACAAGCATATAGACCCATAAACATTATTTGCTACCTGTAGGTACTAAAAAGAGTTTAGTCAAGTCAAAAAAATCTATCAAAAAGGTTTGAGAGAGATAAAAGTTAACCATCTTGAAAACAGAATGTTTTTATCTTTTTGAATGTTAATTTGAATGTGGAAATCATTACGACATCTGCCCCACCAGACTTGCACATCACCCCAATGGGCCAACCTAAAGATCATGGAAAGCAGCATCAAAATCTTTGGAAAAAACTTATAAATTGACTTTAAAAAAGATGATAAAAAATGCCTCTCAATTCAAATTAAGTTTCTGATAATAAAGAAAATCTATAAAATTATGTAAATGTGAATTGGAAATAATGTCATTCAATGCATGAAGTCAAAAGACAAATTTAGAAAATCATATGATAGTCATTTAGATAGTGGTGGTACTTAGAATTCCATTAACCCTATTCAGAAGTAATATTTAGTTTATATAAGTATTCTATCCTTTATCTCTTAGTCATCTGCCATAAGATACATCTAACTAATTCTTCCATAGCAGACCTCTGCCTCATATAGCCTGCAAAACATTTCAGGAGTGATTTCGAGATGACAACTAAATCATGATAATTATTTTATTCTTTTTCTTTTTTTTCTCTCTTTCTTCATTTCTTTTTGTTTTTTCATCTTACAACAACCATTAATGTATTGTTTGATATATTTATTTTTTTTCTTTTTCTCTTCCCAACATTTTTGTTAAAGGGGAAAGGCCTAACCCTATTCAGAGCTGAGGTTCTAGAAGCATGCTACAGTCATAACTAGAATCTCATTTGCTAAACGTTTTAGAAAATAAAGAAGCCTACTTGTATAAAGTAAATCTACTTTGACTCAGAGTCCCAAGTCAAGTTTTGCCCTCTCCTATCCTCATAACAAATTATAAGTTCCCTAAGTTTAACCTTTAACTCGCATATAGAGTCCTACTTTGATTTCTTTTCTATTATCTACATAATTTTAATAAATTTCCTTTTATACCAAAAAGATATAAATTCCTAGTTATGAAATGCATGAAAATAAATTTTTATATTAAAATTAAAGAACACTTAGAATTATTTCACCTGATTATTCTTCATCTTCATCTTCGTCTTCTACGAAGTCTTCATCTAATTTGTAAACACTGCTCGCCCTTCTTTTAAATAGCTTAATCCTCTTTCCTGCAATCACATTTCTTAAAGGAGTTCCATCAAGTTCTGGTAAAGTATATGTAGCTATATCAAACACAGAAAGAACAACATATGGGCTAAACCATAGTTTAGTTAATTCATGGCATGCATCATATTGAGTCTCAAAAGTACTATCATAAACGGGTACCCAATCCCCACTCTCTATTGATCGTGGCCTCAATCGATGTTTCTTGTCAAAGTAAATTTTGTTCTTTAATCGTGATGTTTTTAATTTTTTAGTAGCCTCTTTCAGATTCTCATTACCTTGTTTTAATTGTTCAATTCTTAAGGCTAATAAATACTCTCATGGTAAATTGTCTTCCCAATTTAAAATCATCCAGTTTATTATTTGAGTGTGTACAGGAAATATTGGCTTTTGATAATACATGAGTTCAGCCAGCATAAAACGAGTTGTTCTTGTGTACGTCATCCTATCGACCCATAAAGGAAATGGTAAGTATTTTGGCCATTGCCCAATTATCTCCATGGCATGCTTTTGAAATTGTCTTTATTATGGAAGGATGTCCTCATTCAATCTTTCCATTTGCCTCTAGGTTGTAGGCTGTCATAAGAGACAATCGAATCCCATGATGAGCAAAGAACTCTCTTGCCTCTCTAGCATCTAGCTCACCTCGATCTCCTATTACTTTCGCAACATATCCAAATCTAGATAATACTTCTTCTAAAATAAATAAGCATACATTATAGGTAGTATTAGAACGAAGTGCTTGACCCTCAACATGATTAGTTAAATCTTCACATGCAAGTACTATATACATCATACCACTATTGCTTTTAGGCATAGTCACAAGGTTGACTACCCACTTGTAATGAATATAAGGTGGAAAGGTCAAATGTAAAAGGTCTCTATGTTTGACTGAGGAATGTAACTGACACGTAGTACATGTGTTCACAAAATCCTTTACAGTTACATACATCGTCGGCCACCAGTAACTTTTTCGAATCTTTTCATACGTCGCTACGAAACCCTTATGACCAGCCCATAGGATTTCATGCATATCCCTCATAACTTAAAATTGTAAATTTGTTAAGACTAACACTCTTTGCAGATTTCTCACCTTCCCTTTAGCATGTCACCAAAGATATCCATCTTTCAAGAAGAAGTTAAAAGACTTGTTCTTGATGTTCTGGAATCGACTTGTTGACCAGCTTGGAATAGGCTGAAACATACTTAGATCATAACGTATATCTTTCCATTCCCCCTCATAGTCTTCATCTCTAAATCTCTTATACAAAAAAAATAGATGTCTCATAATAAATTAAGTTTATGTGTCTATCCATTGCTTCTCTATCATCATCAAATTTTTCTCGTGAGAGCATATCAGCAATGGTATTATGTTTTCTAGCAATATGTAAAAAAAGCTCGGTTAATAAACTTAATAAAAGCAATCCATTGTAACATTGCAATATTAGGAGATGAACAATTAGCAATTAATCCTATTAATGGAAGACAATCAATTTTAGTAATTACATTGGCTCTAATAAAATATTCCTTATCTGTTTTTAAAGCAGTAACTAATCCCCATGGCTCTCTTTTAATCTGAGGATAATTTCTTTGAGTATCATGCAATTTTTTTGCTCCAAAGCGAACTGCATATCTTTGCTCTTTCTCATCATCCTTTCCGACCCAGCCTATACCAATAGGAATAGTATCAATGGTTAGAATTATAGGCTTGTTTCCTAAATAATCAATACCTTTTAAGATTGCAGCATTGATAAGCAATTGCTTCAGCCATCTCATAGTTTTAGTATGTTCTTTTGTCTAATAGAATTTCTTATTCTTTCGTAACAAATCATATAGTGGGTTTGCAACATGAGCAAAGTGAGGAATCCAAATGACATAAAAGAAACATGCTCCTAAGAATCTCCTTACTTCACTAACATTGCAACACACCTCAAAAATTCTACTAATGGTGGGTAAGGCCTACGACCATAATTTCCACATAAATGTCCAACAATCATAACTTCGTTAACACCAAAAGTAGACTTCTCTAAAGAGAAATTCAGTCCAACCTCCTCGAACCTTTGAAAGATTCTTTCACAATCAGAAATGTGGCTTGAGACAAACTTTCTACATCCCGATGAATCTAAAGTCTCATCTTTTTCCTTTTCCATACATCCTTTTATTGGAATATCATCAATAAAAGGCATTGTCACTTTGGGGATAAAGTCCTGTAAGACCAAGTTCATAGCATTCATCATGTCTGCCAAATAATTCTTTGCTCCTTATGGTAAAGTACACATACATACTAGACCCAAAGGAGTTTTCATTGTGGTAACATCTCTACTTTCAATAGCTGATTGAAACTAGTCATATCTTGAGTACAGGTCTCCCATTGAATAGATAGAGTGACCGGCAAAGGCCTGGGCAAACTCATCTACAATAGGACCCATTCCTACATTTCTACTAGTGACTTTGTTAAGAGGTTGTAGAACCTATATAAAGTGTAGCTTCCGGTTCTTTTTAGGTATCGTGAACCACCTATTTGAGTATGGCGCAGAGGATGGTTCTAAAATTCTCATGGCTATCTTCTCCCTTAACAATCTCACTAGCTCAGGTAAATGAGCCTTTGGGATTGGTATCGGTCGAAGATTCCAAGAGATGTGTGGCACAATAAATATAATCACTGGAGCTACAAGCTTTGGATCAGTGCATCCTATTTCGTGTGGAAATAAGGAAAATGCTTTTCCATGATGATGTCCGAGGGATTTCCATATCCAAGCAAAGATTTAGAAAAATAAAAACTTTTTGATTTTAAGAAGAATAATTTTTATCTCTCTCAAATTATTTTTGTACATTTCTTTGACTAATCTTTTCTCTTGAGTACTTGAAAACAATGAAAACAAGAAGAGCTGGATTAAGTGAAGTTCTCATTATCTAGAATCTTTATTTTTTATGAAGTCGGAAATAGTTATAGACAATAAATAAGTTGAATAAAAGCATGCTCATGTAATGCATGGATATGAACCATATGTATGTATATGCATGGATGTAGATGAATGGGTAAGAATGCATTTTGATGTTTATAGATCCTAATGCTTATAATTATGCATATGAACTTTCCTATAGAGGAGAAGATATGTTTATGGATAGTTAATGATGTGTTCCATAAGTTATAAACAATAATATGATTTTACCCCATAAAAGCTTCAAGTGTTTTATGAGTAAAGTAGAAACAGGTAGATATTCTTAAAGTATATGTGGGTTAAACCCTATATGTTTACCTACTTATGAATTCAAGAAACCCCTAACGTGTTGAGTAAGTTTCATTCTAAGTGCTTGTTTACATGTAACTGTAGGAACTCCTAGTGTATGTGATATGTGGGATTAACCCTGAGTATGTACCCATGCAAGTTTATGTATGAGCATGTAAATGTGATCATCAATATCTATTTAACCATATGTATGGTTATGTAAGTGTGTTAATCTCTATAGAATCATCATATAAATACAAGAGTATATGTATCTTTAAGGCTTTAAGATATCCTACTTTATTATAGCATAAATGTTTGTACCTTTTAAACCTTAAGCACATGTGGGTATTTCTAAATATCTATATGCCTGTATCAATTATAAGCAATAATTTATCTAATTGTTAATTGATTTAATTAATATATATTGGTGACACTATAAAAAAGGTAATTAAAGTAATGTGTCATTGATATATGTTAGTTATCTTATATATTAAGTCATAAATAATTTAATTATTATCTAATGTATTTAATGTATTAATTTATATGGATATTTAGTTAATACATATTAATAATTAAATATAAAAAAAAAACATATACGTAAGTATATTGAAGTTTAAGTTAGTTGTCTAGTGCTAAGTGTGCATAAGGAATGCATGAGATAGTGGGTGTAATGTGTTAGTTAAGTAAGTGTAAGAATTAGTTATCTAAGTAAGTGCATGTGCATGTGAGATCCTACGTATGTATGTATATATATATATATATATATATATATATATATATATATATATATATATATATATATATATATATATATATATATATATATATATATATATATATATATATATATATATATATATATATATATATATATGTGTGTGTGTGTGTGTGTGTGTGTGTGTGTGTGTGTGTGTGTGTGTGTGTGTATTTAAACTCTATGTATTTTTCCTAAAGTCTTCTTCTGTAGATCATTTTGAAGAAGAATTGACGAGCACTGAAGACTTGAGGAAATCAATGAGCTTGGAGCTGCTTTTATGCCACTTATCTTAGCTTCATTACATTACATTTGATATATTAAATCTTGTTTTAAATTTTTATATGAAAATTTGTATAGGAATATCTTCAAAAATTTGTATTAGGACTTTTTACAAGCATTTGTATAGGACTAGTTTTGGTTCTAAAGTTTTAGCATTTCCACTATACAATTCAATTATCAATAAATTTGTTATATTGCACTTTATTTTTCATGTCTATTCATAAAGCATCTTCAATTAAAACATCTACTGAGCATAATATACATTCCTCTTTTATTTTAAAACTCTTTTACCTGCAGCTATTGAGAATATGTCTACTCAAATGAGTGAAAATGAGACTAGTAATCATGTAGAAGTAATAGAAATAGTTAAAGATCGTGTTGTAGATGAAACCTTACCATCTCTAGAATATGATCGTAACTTATCTAGACTTTTGCCTTTCTTTCAATCGTATGACCTGAACCAAAAAATAGAGAAGACTTGTTTCCTCCAACCCTTAAAAACAATTACTCATCCTCAACAAACTGAAAACGCCATAGTTGAACTCATTAAAGATAGAATAAGTGACGAACAATTAATTTTACCATCATATTTAGACGCTATTTCTAGGTATAGAGACACACTTCCATAGGGACCATAGATACTTTACTTTTCATGTCTACAAATATTGCATCCTCAAGTAAATCTTTTACTGAGAACAATGATATTCATATTTGAGGGACTCTTTTACCTGCTCCATTAGAGAATATTACTATTCAATCCAACGAGAACAAGACTAGTATAGAATTAGAAGTAAAAGAAGTAGTTAAAGATCGTATTGTAGGAGAATCATTACACTCTTCATCATATGCTTACAGATTATCTAGATTTGTAACCTTCTATTCACTTGCTTTCCCAGATCCTGAGGAAAGAGAAATTTTGTTTCCACATTCTCCTAAAAGAAATACTCAATCTAATCAATTTGAAAGTGACGAGGTTGACATTATTAAAAATGGTATTATTGAAGAAGCTTTTAATCGTATTACTGAAGAAGAACTAATCTTGAAAGCATATCAAGATACTAGTTCTAGGTATAGAGATGCACTTCCATACGGACCATATACTTATAGGCTAACCTTCAATAGAGCACTAAACTTTAGCTAATAACTCCCTACACACTGAAAACACATCCTAATACCTAAAGCACACAACAAAACACCCAGTGTGTAGCCACTTAGAGAGGCTAACATGAGTCCGTTCTGATTTGCGGTTGCCTCCTTTCACACCCCTCGACAACGCATGATCATCTTCCTAAATTGATCTTTTTCTATCTCTAAAAGAAATTCATCTCCAAACTTAATACATTTCATAGTCTCTTCCATAAATATATGTCCTATCCTAGATCGGTCTCTAAGAATAGGATCCTCAAACACTCCTCTAAATATATCATAACTATCCTTAGGCAAGGGTTCAGCTATAGGTTTAATTTTCTTTTTTATTGTTTTATATTTAGTTTCCTTAATAGAGTCAACAATAATCAATTTTCATTCTAATTTTTCTTGGAAATTAGTCTCAAGTTCTTCTATTAAAGTAATACTTTTTGAGAGTTCAATCATACATTCAATATTTTCATCAGGTAAAATTAATCCTAAATTTCAAAAATATTTTTCATTTTCTTTTTTGAATGTTTTTGTAAAGTTTTCTTTGATGCAAACTAGTAGTAGGAGTACAAACTAAACAATTTTCAAACTTATATACATCGTTAGGCAAGACATCAAACCAATGTCCACTATTGTCCCGCTCAATAGTGGAATCTAACACAAATTTTGATCATAATAGGCCCCAAATTCTCTAGCAGGCAGTGAATCTTCATTCAAATGACTGTATGAGTCAATGGGGTTTCTCCGTAGATTCTTCCTATTTCTTGAATGGTTTGGACAGGTTGTCATGACTTGCAAGGAATCCACCCCAAATTTAGACCAAATTCTTGCATATGCCGATCCATCATCCATAGCTTTTGTTTCCATCCTTATCTCTGCTATAAATGGCTGCCCGAGAATTACTTCATAAGAACAATATATTGAACAAAGAAATGAAATTCTTTGGAACACCTCCTATCATAATAGGCACATGTGTGCATGCACCTAGTAAAATCACTAATCCATTATCAGTTGTTCTCATTCTCCAGCCATGCTCTTTGTAAATAGGCCATCTAAATTTATCAAAGAATTTCTTTAAGATTACGTTTATCTCTGAGCCCGAATCAATCAGAGCTAGAGCTAAACATGAGTCTTTTTCATCATGAATCAGAATTTTTACTTCTAGAGTTCCTCGTTCCCTGAAGGTTGTATTAAATTGGCTTTCACTTTTCATAATTTCATCATTAGGTTGCATTGGTCCTAAAGAATTCCTATTTAAACTTCCAATTGTAAAATCATCATCGTCTTCATAGTCGCTATCACTAAATGTCACAGCATCATTCATTGCTAGAGTTTCCTCTACTACATCTTGCATATCCTTGTCCTATTGCAGTGAAAATTGTCTTCTTCTAATAAGTCTAATAAATCTATCCTTGAACTCAGGTTTTGCGATTAAAAACACTTGCTCAAGGGACATAGTAACTTGACTTTTTAGAATTATATCATTAAGGATCTCTCTAGCATCATTCTTTTTCTCAAGCTCCAAGATCATTATTGCTTCTGGAGCTCTCCTTCCTTTCTTCTCCCTTATTTCCTCACCTTACTTCTGTTCATATTTTTTTCATTTTTAGTATTTTGATTTTGATTATTTTCATTTTCAGTTTTCCTCTTTTCATCTTTCGTTGGGGTATTTTGATTTTCATGTGAGTGAATATTTTGTTCTGATGGTTTCTTTCCTTCTCTAATTAATCTTCTTTTCTCTTCTTGAGACAAGTTTGCAGTATCTTCAAATTGTACCCTTTTTTCATTTTTCTTCTCACTCTCTCTAGTTTGTCTTCTTGTCATTCTCCTATCTCCCTCTTCTATATCATCTTGCATGTCATCACGTCTCCGTTTCTCCTCAACATTGGAAATGTGAGAATATACAGAGGCTTGGTCAATAGGAGATCGCCATGTAGTTTTGCACATGATTTTGTCTCTAACTCTCACTAGTGCTTCAATAGGCTTGTAGTAGTATGAGTCCTATCATTTGATGGCTCTAATCTAGCAGCTTAGGTACTCACAGTTGCATTCATGCCTCCTTCATACAATTTCTTCATGCCTCCTTTGCCCCAATTAACAACTAAAAGAAGTCGTGATCTAAAGTCACATAAGTTCCGACCAATCTCAACTACCAACTGATTTTCTTTCACACTCTTTAACTCATCACATGCATATGTCGCATGTTCTTGACCATCACACCAAACACACCGTTTACTGCCAGTCTCTTGAGAGAGATGGTGGATGCAACCTGAAGATGAATTGGTGCTGCTACAACCAGCTTCACACCAGCCAACTGAGATTTCAGAGTTGGTTAGTAGACCCTTTGAGCTTCCTAAAGCCACAAAAAAATCATCCAAGTGCTTTGGAACAAGTATCTCAAAATTTTGAGTCAAGATAGACTAGTTGCAAGATGACTACTTCCCAAGACTTGCTATTTTTGTACATACACCTGCTAGAAAAAATGAATAGTGCTCTCAACTTGGTAAGAGTTAGAAAAAATCCTTTTGAACATAGGAAATAGACTTAGCAACCTTCCAAATCCAAGTTAAAACACTTCAATTCATCAATTGAGCACTGAAAAAAAGGTTTAGCAAACTCTGGAACACTCTCACCATTTTCGGACACTATAGAGATAGACCAGTGAGCAATAAAATGTAGATCGCTCACAAATAGTAAATCCAATGAAATTTTGTGAGAATAAACTAAACTTAGAGATCTATCCAAGTCACTTTAAAATGCTGAAACAAGTTATGTATAGCCCGAGATATGTGATTCTAAAGTTTACTATTCTAAGTGAGTATAGCAGAGAACAAAATAGGGAAGGAGTAAAAGATGAATGTATAGATTCACATATGATTACAACCACATTGATAATGAATATTTGCACAATGGGAGTAGAATTATAGAGCTATGGAGTAAGCTATTCAATCTCTACAAATGGGCATGAATCAAACACTCCTTTGGCAACTTCCTTCTAGCTGTTTTTATAACTACTTTTGGAGGTAATTTTGAATTTGAATTCAAATGAATTCATCTAACAGTGATGCTAGGAATTAGGAAACATTCCCCCAACTAATGGATTCATGGTTTTAGGTAGTTAGAGCCATGAATTTGTGTTTTATATCATGGATGACTTAAGCCATTCTTTCTTTTACAATTACAAGAGATAAAATGTACTCTTTTACAAGAGGTGTTCATATGTCTACACACATGACTATAAATGAACATCATATCAAGCATGTAGGCTTGGGAAAAATGCACCAACAGCTCCCCCTCAAGTCTAACATGCTTGGCCTCCAAATAAGTCTTCAAATGCCCTTGATTTCCTGCAAGCCAATCATCAACTTGAATCTACTCAATTTTGTACCATCAAGAGCTTTAATCAACATGTCTGTACATTGCATATCTGTAGAGACATGGGATAGTTGAATATCCTTGCTCATTAGCTTCTCCCTTACATAATGGTAGTGGACATCATGTTAGATATGCTCAATACTCCACCCTCATGTGACCACAAATGATCCATGGTGCTCTAAGTTGTAAGGCCCCCATTATGAGGAGAAGCCATTATGAGAGCCCGGACATTTGTGGAACCCTAACTTCCAAGTTAGATGAGGTCTATGTGTGACCGTTGATGGTTGAAGATGATCTTTGTGAGCCTAGCCGTTAGGTTAGCTAGGGCATAAACTTCCAGGCCATTAGGTTGCCATTTAAGGTGAAAATAAAGGCCCTATGGCATCGCGTGGTTTCCCCATAGAACCTTAATGGGGGGAGTGCAGAGGGGGGCTTTCCCCCTTCTGCGGGGTCCGAGGGGCCTATCCCCCTGGCCCGTAGGGCCGAGATGGTAGGACTTCTAGTTGTGAAGATATTGTCGGATCATATATTTTACCGACTATTTTGTATCTCCCGACTATGTTTATCTATACCAAACCGCCTTGTAAAAGCTATATAAGCATGGCCCAGGTTGAAATTTACATAGCATTGCGCACTAGTAAGCCCTTCATCTAGAGTGTGTCTAGACCGCCATCTAAGCTCCATAGTGGGAGCGCACGGGTGGACATCACCATCATTGTAATTGCATTACGCTAAGCAATATGAGAATTTGAGTTCTCTATCTCTCAGTCTGCATCTATCTTTGTCTGCGTTTTTCTCTCAACTCTGTCTACGGGTCTATTCCGCTGTGCTGTTATTATTTCTTACATGGTATCAGAGCTCAAGAGGCTCTGAGTGGTGCAAAAGTAGAAACGTAGAGGTTGTAGAGGTCATAACAACAAAAGAGAGAAGATGTCAAGCAGTGCATCATCATCTACGACTGGGGGCCAAGGCAGTTCATCAACAGGAGTAGGTGGTGCACAAGCAGGAGCAGCATACTATGAAGGCATGTGAAGCATGGAACATATTGAGAAACCAATATGAAACTCGTAATCAGACACGGATTCTAAAGAGAATCAGCTTGCAGTAGAACGGTTTGCTGATGGGGAGACTGTAGAGGTGTTTATCACTCGCATAAAGAATCTACGAGATCAAATGGTTGGAGTAGGTGTTCAAAAGTCAAGTTAGGAGCTAGCTCGACGTTGTCTTCAAATCTGTCCACCTACGTTTGATGGTTTGGTAACTGCTCTTAACACTCAAATCAGACCTCAACCACTAACGTTTGAAGAATTCAGTGCCTTACTCATGGAGGAGGAGCTGCAGCTCAAGGCAAGGAGTGGTGGTAGCAAAGGAGATGCTTCATTCACAGCAAATGCCAAAGGAGGCAAAACAGACTCTTCAAAAGATGGAGACAAAAAGAAGAACGACAAAAAGAAGTTCAAGGGAGAGTGTTTCCACTGCAAGAAGAAGGGACATAGAATCCAAGACTGTCGCATCAAGAAGGCAGAAGAGAAGAGTGGCTCTTCAAAAGGTGTCAAGGGCAAGGAGTTTACCAACACGGTAGAAACAGAGCTTGAGTTATTTGTTACGATAGAGGAGGTGTGCTCCTCGGCTGAAGATTCAGGAACAGATGACTCATGGGTGTTGGACAGTGGTGCATCTCATCACATGACGAGTAGAAAAGACCTTTACAGTTCCTTACAGCCTCTAAAGGAACCCATCACAGTAAAGGTAGGGAACAATGCAAGATGTCCTACAGAGGGCGAAGGTACAGTTTCTTTCATTAACTCTAATGGTGATATCAGAAAGTTTTCAAATGTGTTGTATGTTCCAGAAATAAAACGAAATCTACTTTTAGTAGCTTCTATAACTAATCAAGGTCACCAAGTATCTTTCAGTAAGACAGGAGCTAAGATTATGGACGGTAACAACAACATCGTTGGGACTGGCATAAGGAGGAACAACCTGTATGAGTTGTGTGCTCTTACAACCACTACAAACATGGGCACAAGTAAGCTATGGCATGAGAGATTCGGCCACATTGGATACCCTGTACTAAAGGAGATGCATCGCAGAGGTATGGTTGCACACCTACCATCGATTGCAGAAATGTTACCATGTGAAGCTTGCATGATGTGCAAGCAACAGAGGAAGGCGTTTCCACAAGAAAGCAAGAACAGGGCAAGCTATTCTCTAGAGTTGGTGCATGCTGACTTGTGCGGAAAAATGCCTACACACGCCTTGGGCGGATCTTCCTACTTCATGTTACTTGTCGACGACTATAGCAAGAAGATGTGGGTGTACTTCCTTTGCAATAAGGCTCAAGCTTTTGGTAAGTTTAAAGAATGGCTTCAGCTTGTTGAAACTGAAACAGGGAAGAAGATGAAGAAATTCAGGACAGACGGTGGTGGTGAGTTCACATCAACAGAGTTTGAAGATTTCTGCAAGAGTAAGGGAATCAATCATCAAATCACAGTGGCACATAGTCCTCAACAGAATGGGGTTGTAGAACGTCGAAATCGAACCATCATGGAGATGGCAAAGTGCATGTTGAAAGGAAAGGGTCTGCCTAATCAGTTTTGGGCAGAGGCTGTCAACACTGTTGTCTACATCTTGAATCGAAGCTACACCAAGGCACTTGATGGAAAGATTCCACAAGAAGCCTACACTGGTAAAAAGCCTTCTGTTTCCCATTTCAAAGTATTTGGAAGTGAATGTTATGTACATGTTCCAGATAGAGAGAGAAACAAGCTTCAACCAAAAAGCATCAAATGTATCTTCCTAGGGTACAGTGAAGATAAGAAGGCTTATAAGATTTATGACCCTGAGGCTAAGAAGATCATGGCGAGTCATGATGTGGTGTTTAAGGAGGAGCAGCCACATGCAGTGGAGGAGGAAAAGAGAGCTTCCACTTTATCATCAGGCAAAGGGGCAATCCACTATGAACCTGGCCCAAGAGCTATCCCTTCTACAGAAGAGAAGGAAGCATCATCTTCAGATGATGAGTCTGAAAGTCACCAACCTATCGACACCCAAGTGGAAAAGCCATTGCCACGTTGGGTGAGGCAGCTCTATGATTCTGCAAAACCCATCCCAGAGTCACTAGAACAGGTTGCAGATGGACCGAGGCGATCACAGAGAATAGAGGAACAGAGACGGGCAAGCACCTATATTGTAAACATAGCCTTGATGGCTGATCTCATTCAAGAAGAAGCAAAGGAACCAACCAATGTGGAAGAGGCACTCCATGATCCAAATTGGAGGGCTGCCATGCAAACAGAATACAACAATATCATGAAGAATGGAACTTGGGAGCTAGTGGATCGACCCCCTAAGCGTAAATTCATTGGCACCAAGTGGGTTTGGAAGCTAAAGTACAAGGCTGATGGTACTCTAGAAAAGTATAAAGCAAGACTTTTTGCACAGGGTTACTCAAAAGTTGAAGGCATTGACTTTTGTGAATCATTTTCCCCGACTGCAAGAATGACTACTATCCGAGTAGTACTAGTTGTGGCTGCACATAAGCGTTGGCCAGTCTATCACATGGATGTCAAGTCAGCATTCCTAAATGGAGACCTTTGAAATGACAGACTTGGGCTTAATGCATTATTTCTTAGGTCTTGAAGTTTGGCAGGAACTAGGGAAGATTTTCATCTCTCAACAAAAGTATGCAAGGCAGATATTGAAGGCATTCGACATGGATGATTGCAAGGAAATTTCTACACCTATGGAGGTCAACACAAAATTATCTATTGAAGATACTTCACCTCTAGTGAACATTGGAAGATACAGGAAATTAGTTGGAAGTCTCATCTACTTGTGCAATAGCAGACCAGACATTGCTTATGTTGTTGGAGTAGTAAGCAAGTTCTCTAATAAGCCTTGCCAAACTCATTGGAAGGCAAGCATGCGGATACTCAGGTATGTGAAAGGAACCACCGATTATGGTATTCTTTATGAAGAAGGATCATCTCTAGTCGGATAGTGTGACTCAGATTGGGTAGGAGATATTGATACCAGAAAATCAGTTTCTGGATATTGCTTTTCTTTAGGATCAGGGATTTTCTCTTGGATCAGTAAGAAGCAACCGACTGTAGCATTATCTTCTACTAAAGCTGAGTACAAAGCTGCATGCGTTATAGCATGTGAAGCAGTATGGTTGAGGAGGATCATATGGGACATAGGAATACAAGGAAAGGAGGCTACAGAGTTGAAGTGTGACAACCAAAGTTGCATGGCCATCGCCAAAAATCTTGTTTTCCATGCACGTACCAAGCACATAGAAATCTAGTATCACTATGTGCGTGAGTTGATTGAGGACGGGGTAGTGGAGATAACTATTGCCCTAGTGAAGAAAATGGGGCATACATCTTCACCAAGGCTCTTGGGAGAGAGCAACTTCTTCAACACTTTCCAAAGCTTGGGATTGGACCAAGGAGGTAGTTCACCATCGGGTGGACATTGAGGGGGGGTGTTAGATATGCTCAATAATCCACCCTCATGTGACCACAAATGATCCATGGTGCTCTAAGTTGTAAGGCCCCCATTATGAGGAGAAGCCATCATGAGAGCCCGGACATTTGTGGAACCCTAACTCCCAAGTTAGATGAGGTCTATGTGTGACGGTTGATGGTTGAAGATGATCTTTGTGAGCCTAGCCGTTAGATTAGGTCGGGCATAAACTTCCAAGCCATTGGATTGCCATTTAAGGTGAAAATAAAGGCCCTATGACGTCGCGCGGTTTCCCCATAGAACCTTAATGGGGGGAGTGCAGAGGGGGGCTTGCCCCCTTTTGCGGGGTTCGGGGGGCCTATCCCCCCGGCCCGTAGGGCTAAGTGGGTAGGACTTCTGGTTGTGTAGATATTGTCAGATCATATATTTTACCGACTATTTTGTATCTCCCGACTATGTTTATCTATACCGAACCGCCTTGTAAAAGCTATATAAGCACGGCCCAGGTTGAGCTTTACATAGCATTGCACACTAGTAAGCCCTTCATCTAGAGTCTATCTAGATCGCCATCTAAGCTCCATAATGGGAGCGCACGGGTGGACAGCACCATCATTGTAACTGCATTATGCTCGGCAATCTGAGAATTTGAGTTCTGTATCTCTCAGTCTGCGTCTTCTTTGTCTGTGTTTTTCTCTCAACTCTGTCTATAGGTCTATTCCGCTATGCAGTTATTATTTCTTACACTTCAATATGCTTGGTTCTAGCATGGTATACCGGATTAGCTACAAGATGTAGTGAGCTTGTGTTGTCACAAAAAATGTGAGGTGTTGAAGAATGAAGTCCAAGATTTGTATACAAAGATTTTAACCACATGATTTCTTCAGTCGCATTAGCCAAACCTCTATATTCGGCTTCAGTAGAAGATAATGCCACTATTGGTTGCTTCTTGGATGACCACGAAATGATTTTTGAACTTGCAAATGATACATACTCGGATGTGCTTCTTCTATCATCTCTAAATTAGACCCAATCTGCATTTGAGTAGACCTTTAGCTCAATATCTGAAGTAAATGGATAAAACAAACCTTCATTCATGGTCCCCTTTAGGTATTTGAGGACTCTCTTGGCCGCTTCCATATGTGGTCTTCTCGGCTTATGCATAAACTCACTCAATATGCTAACATTATAGCATATATCCACCCTTGTGACTGTTGCATAGTTCAAACTTCCAACCAAGCTTTTATAGCTTGTGATGTCTTCAATTGTCTCTTCTTCATAAGCACTAAGCTTATGATTTTTCTCCATAGGTGTACCTGCACACTTGTTGTTTTCCATCTTGAACTTGATGAGCATGTCATGCACATACTTCCTTTGTGTGATGTATATACCTGAACCTATGTAGATTAACTCCAATCCAAGAAAATAAGTGAGTGGTCCAAGATCACTTATTTTGAACTCCTCCTTCATTTGACTCTTTACCTGTTTGATTCCTTCAAGATCATTCCCTATGATAATGATATCATCAACATACACACATAGATAGATCACTTCATATCCATTCCTCTTTATGAACAAAGAGGAATCCACCTTGCTAGCTTTGAATCCTTGGTCCTGCAAATAAGTCACCAATCCGAAATTCCAAGCTCTTGGAGCTTGCTTCAATGCATACAAGGCTTTGTTTAATTTTCATACATAGTTAGGATGATGTGCATCCTCATATCCAAGAGGTTTTTCCATATAAACTTTAGAGATCCATCATTTAAGAAAGCATTCTTTACATCAAGTTGATAGAGCTTCCAATTTCTAGATGTAGCAAGACTAATGAGAACCCTAATTGTAGGAATTTTTGCAACAGGAAAGAAAATACCCTCATAATCAATACCATGGGTTTGAGAAAACCCTTTAGCAACTTACCTTGCTTTATGTCTATTTATACTTCCATTTGGATTCCTCTTGATTTTGTATATCCATCGAGATCCAATTACCTTCAGAGATGGCTTGTCAAGTACAAGCTCCCAAGTGTCATTCTCCTTCAAGGCTTCCATTTTGTCATCCTTTGCATCTCTCCAAGATTTCTTGCTTTGTGCTTCTTCAAATGTGGTAGTTTCTTCATTGGTTGAATCCTTTGCAATGTAGATTGAGTGCTTGGTGACCAAAGAAGTATCATAACCATACCTCTCTGGTTTTTTCTTCTCCCTTGAAGACCTTCTAAGTAGTTGAGGTGAGCTCTCAGGTCCATATGTAGCATCTTGCATCTTTGTTTTACCTTTGTTCTTCCATAGCTTTAGTCTTTCCAAGTCTTCTAGGTCAATCTACAAATCACTTCCTTCAATTTGCTTTGGCTCCTTTGGTTGAAGTGATGGAAAATATTTATCCAAGTCATAGGGTAGATTCACTTTCCTGTCATCGATAGATTCATAATCAATAATGAATCTTCTTGACTTTGGTCCTCTGCATAGTTATTGTAATCTCTTCTTCCTCTATGGCCACTTTGATATTTGTTGTTGTTGCTGTACTTGTTGTTGTAGTAGTTGTTGTTGTAGCCTCCATTGTATCTTCCTCTATTTGATCCATAGCCACCTCTATTGAATTCTCTTCCTCTTGAGTTCCTCGGGTTCCTGAAACATTCTTCAATAGTATGATTAGATAAGTCACATATATTTCAAGGTTGAGATGATTGGAATCCCCCCTACCTTGCTTTCCACCTCTACCTCTTCCTCTAGCTCTTCCTCTACCTGCAAAGTTTGCTTGGAAAGAGCTACCTTCATCTTCATTCTTCTTATTCTTTGACTTGTCCTTGACCTTAGCTCTATCAAAATATAAGGCAGAAATTTGATTACCTCTTGAGAACTCACCACCTTTGCTAGTCTTTGCTTCATGAGTGAAGAGTTGGCCCATGAGTGTGTTGAGGTCGGGTACATGCATATCCATGTACAAATCCATGGTTGTTGTGAAGGACTCCCACTTGTCATCTGCTTTGATTCCATTTATGATTTGTCTAATGAATTTTTCCTCTTCAATTACCTCTCCAATGCTTCCAAGTTGATTTGAAATCTCCTCCATCTTTGTGACATAATCAGTCACACTTTGCTTGGGGCTTTTCTTTATTATTGTGAACTCCATCCACAATTGGTTCTTCCTTGCTCGAGTGTTGGAGGAGAAGAAAGAAGCAAGTGCATTCCAAGTCTCTCTTGATGTCTTGCATCCCTTGACATGAGGTAAAAGAAAATCAGAGATTGAGTTTAGAATATAGGACCTTGCAAGCGCATCCTTTGAACACAAATTTGAAAGTCTTTCCTCTTCTTCATGTGATGGTTGCCCTTTGTTCCTCATGGTTGGCATAGCTTCATCTCCAGATGTGTATCCAAATAGATTCCTCCCTTGAAGATAAGCCTCCATCCTTAGAGAACATACAAGGGATTTTTTTCTATCCAATTTGTCAACTGTTGATGGAAATCCATCTCCCATGTTGATTGACTATGCTCTGATACCATTGTGGAGAGAGATGGTGGATGCAACCTAAAGATGAATTGGTGCTGCTACAAACAGCTTCATACTAGCCAACTGAGACTTTAGAGTTGGTTAGTAGACCGTTTGAGCTTCCTAAAGCCACAAAAAAATCACCCAAGCGCTTTGGAACAAGTATCTCAAAATTTTGAGTCAAGATAGACTAGTTACAAAATGACTAGTTTCCAAAACTTGCTATTTTTGTACATACACCTACTAGAAAAAATGAGCAGTGCTCTCAACCTAGTAGGCATTAGAACCATTCATTTTGGAAATAGCAAAAAAACTTAGCAAGATTCCCAATCCAAGTTAAAACACTTCAATTCATCAACTAAGCACGGAGAAAACATTTTATCAAACTCTAGAACACTCCCCGCCATTTTTGGGCTCTATAGAGATAGATCAATAAGTAGTAAAATGCAGATTTCTCACAAACGGTAAATCCAATGGACAGGAACTTTTGTCAACATAAACTAGACTTAGCAAGATATCCAATACACTTTAAAAATATGAAAAATGTTTCGTATAGCCCGAGATATGAGCTTTTGAAGTTTATTATTCTGAGTAAGTATATCATAGAACAAAATAGAAGAGTAAAGGATGAATGTATACATTCACATATGATTACAACCACATTGGCAATGAATATTTCCATAATGGGAGTAGAATGATAGAGATATGGAGTAAGCTCTTCAATCTCTACAAATGGGCATGAAATGGGCACGAATCAAGCACTTCTTTGGTGACTTCCTTCTAGCTCCTTTTATAGCTACTTTTGGAGGTAGTTTTGAGTTTGAATTCAAATGACTTCACCTAAAAGTGATGCTAGGAATTAGGAAATATTCCCTCAGCTAATGGATTTGTGGTTTTAGGTAGTTAGAGCCCAAATTTTCTTTTTACATCATGGATGACTTGAGCCATTCTTTCTTTTACAATTACAAAAATTAAAATGTACTCTATTACAAGAGGTGTTCATATGTTTACACATATGAATACAAATGAACATCATATCAAGCATGTAGGCTTGGGAAGAATGCACCAACAGAGTCCTTCTATCAATATTTCTCTGGAAAGCTGGTTGAGCAGCGGATTGAGTAGGAGGAACCGGCTGATAAACTAGCTGAGGAGGAATAAATTATGGCAGAGAAGGCTATATGGGTGTAGTCATAGTTGCTTGGCCCAAGCCACTACAACGTCATGACAACCTTGCAGCAGGACATTTTGGAGTGAATAAGACAATAGAACTTATATCAAGGGATTTTTGGTGGCCTCAAATGTGGAAGGAAGTCAAAGAATATATCCGAACCTGTGACACTTGCAATAGATCTAAAGTACCACGACATAAACCTCATGGCCTCTTGCAACCTTTACCTATTCTAGAAAGACCATGGGCTTAATTATCCATGGACTTCATCACAGACCTGCCAAAGTCAGACAAGCATGATGTTATTCTTGTTATAGTGGATATATTTACAAAGATAGCACACTTCATTCCAACTACTAAGGCAATCATAGGTGCAGCCACTACTAGGCTTTTCCTCAGATACATCTTTAGGCTTCATGGATTGCCTGATGATATTGTCAGTGATCGAGGTCCGCAGTTCATATCCAGCTTTTGGAATAGTCTTTGCAAGCTCCTTGGTGTTCAAGTTAAACTATCTACAGCCAATCATCCATAGACTGATGGACAAACAAAACGGGTGAATCATGTCCTAGAACAATATCTCCGTTGCACCATCAACTATCATCAAAATGATTGGTTTGAGCTTTTACCCTTTGTAGAGTTTGCCTATAACAATAGTGTTCATACATCTACCAAGCAGACTCCCTTCTTTGCAAATTATGGACAACATCCAAGGATGGACATACAACTCGTAAATCATGTCAAGAACCCAGCTGCTAGAGACAAGGCTCAATACCTCATGGAAATTCACAAAGAACTCCATGAAGAGATCCATAAAGCTCAAGAACATTATAAGTACTATGCAGACCAGCATCGTGTTCAAAATCCATCGTATCAAATTAGGGATAAGGTATGTTTACTCAGAAACAATTTACAAACTTCAAGGCCTTGTGCAAAGTTAGATCATCAAAGATTTGGTCCATTCACCATCTTGGCCAAGATCAATCCAGTCACCTTCAAGCTCCAGCTACCAAGCACCATGAGAATACATCCAGTTTTCCATGTATCCATGTTGGAACCATATCAGATTTCACCATTGAGGGGGGAGAGATCTAGTCCTTCACCACCTATTGAGATTGATGATCATGAAGAATTTGAAGTCGAGCATGTCCTAGATTCTAGAATATCCCGAGGAAGGTTGGAATACCTTATTCATTGGAAAGGGTATGACATCAGTGATCGTACTTGGGAACCTGTAGAAAACCTTCAAAGAACACCAATCAAGGTTCGAGAATTCCATAAGAGAAATCCAATGAAGCCAAGACCAGATAACATGACTGCTCCTCATGGAAATCGTCCCTTGAGGGGGAGGTGATGTCATGGACAAAGGAAACCATCGTGAACCTTAGATCCCATGTGAATCCTATATCTCATGATTGGTTCAGAATTAGGAGAAACCAATGCTTCCATTGCATCCAGAGCATGGAAAAACCTTAAGATCGACTGTCTACTTGCCTCATTCAGATATCCAGAGCTCATGTTTTGAATTGATGACATCATCGATGAAATCCTCAATTCGTAACCACCATTCATGAAACGCCCTTGAAAACCTATATAGAGGGTTTGGCCACGTTCATAATCATTCTTGCCAATACGAGTCTTAGGATCTCAAGGAGACGTGACCGCCAAGTAAGTACTTTCCAAGTTCCAGTTCGTGTTCTTGTCTTGTTCCTTGTTCTAGTCCTGTCTAGTCTTGTATCCTAGACATTTTGTCTTGTCCTCTTGTAATATCGTAGTACGAGATCTTGTCGAGTTCTTTCTTGTATCTAGTTCATATCCCAGAAGGGAGTTCTTGTAATCTAGAGATCTTGTTTCATACTTACGATCCCGGGTTGTGGGATCTCTTGTATCATCTCTAGTTGAGTTGTTCATACCTATTAGTCGTGGGTTGTGGGACATCTTGTATCAGTCACGTATTCTTATATTGTTTCCCCTTTGTGGGTGATCTTGTAATCAAAAGTGTATTTCAGAAATCTTGTCTACTGTAGTCAGAGAGCACAATCTGGTGCTCCCCTGACACAATCTATCATATCCAAAATATGGACCAAAATCTCCATCTATCATATGGAATATATAATAATCCAATCTATTGTTGGAGAATTCCTCTCCTATTCGCAGCAGAAAGTATAGAAGACCTTCTTAGGATCAAGAATTTTTCCAACAACTGAACCTTCAAATGAAAACTCATACCAATTGAAACTGCAATGAACTTGAAACTCTGATCACTCAAACTAGACACTTATAGCTTTCAAATGAGCTATCAAACACTAAATTTGGAGTAGTTTGGGTTTGGAAACTCTTTGCCTCAAAATAGGTTACCCATTCACTTAGTTAGGTCAAAAACTAGACTTCACTAAAAACTAAATAACTCACAAAGCATAATGAATTTAATAAAACTGCTCTAGCGAGAGGAATTACTTGAGATAATCTTTCCAACGAATGTTTAAACTCTAAAAATGCATACATATATTGAGAGATATGACTCTCACAAGTAGGCTACCCAAAAATTGGTATGCGGCTAGACATAATCTATGAGAGTGAAGAGAATGAAATGACTCAAACCAAATGAATTACCTAAAAGGGGACTTCCACGACTTCTTCCTCTATTCTTCAATGTCCTCCCTTGCCTCATTTATAGCCAAGTGCCTAAAAACTCTCGTGATGATTTTGAGAGCTCTTCTCCATAACTCTTCCACTACTTTGGGTAGCCACTCCTCTTTTAGTTCAGCTTTTTTGGATTTGATTCTCTTTTGATCTCCACTACTTGCTGAAGTAAATGCTTTCATTTTTCATTTTTGTATTTTCCTTCCATTTGAATAAAGTCCTTTTTGCGAAAATATATACGACCTTACTTCTTTATTTTTTACACTCCCCCTCAAGCTCACATGTGAGCTTGCACCTTCAGCCATATCATGCAAGGTAATTTCATCCTTGAACCTCTTTAGCTTAGAAGCATCTAAGGACTTTCTAAACATTTTTGCAACCTATTCATTTGTTCCAATGAACTTTATATCCACATCCTTGCTCAAGAATTTTTCTCGAACACAATGATAATGCACTTCTATGTGCTTACTTCGTGCATGAAACATTGGATTGTTTGTCAAGTGAATGTTTGACATGTTGTCACCATAAATTGGAATGGTCTCCACCTGCACATCAAGATCAGCCAAGAGCTTCTTAATCCACATAGCTTCATACATTGCAAAGGCTAATCATCTATATTCAACTTCTGTAGATGATAGTGCAATAGTAGGTTGCTTCTTTGAGCTCCATGTGATAGGTTTGCTACCTATCATCAACACATAACCTGAAGTGGATCTTCTAGATTCCTTCGAACCAACCCAATCAGCATCACTAAAGACCTTTAGCTGCAATTCTTCATCATATCTATAAAACAAGGAATGATTTCCTGTGTGCTTCACATATCTTAGCACTCATTTGGTTGAATTTAAATGTTCACTTGTTGGACCTTGCATAAATTGAGAAAGAACTCCAACAATATAACACAAATCTAGTCTTGTGATCATAGCATAGATCAATGAACTTATAATACTTCTATATGTAGTTACATCGTGTAACTTCTCTCCATCATTTGAGCATAGCTTCACATTTATGTCCATAGGTTGAGTGACTCGTTTGAATTCACTCATTCCAAATCTGAAAAAGAACATCCAACACGTACTTTCTTTGCATCAAGTAGATGCCATCTTTCCCATAGACTATCTCAATGCCTAGAAAGTATTTCAGCTCACCAAGATCTGAAATTTTAAACTCCTTACCTAGTTTTCTTTTTATCTCTTGTATTCCTGCAACATTACTTCTTGTTATGATGAGATCATCAACGTATATGCAAATATATACCTGCTTGCCTTCTTCTTTTTTCATGTAGAGAGAGGGATTTGCACTACTTGGACTATACCCACACCTTGTGAGGTACTCGACCAATCTTTGATTCCAAGCATGTGGTGCTTGCTTCAGCCCATACAAAGGTTTTTTCAATCTACAAATAAAATCTGGATGCTTTGTATCTTCAAATCCAATCGGTTGACTCATGTATACCTTTCCTTGAAGTTCACCATTGAAAAAAGCATTTTTTATGTCAAGTTGGTACAATGGCCATCTCCTTGTTGCATTCACTGCAATCAAGGTTCTAATTGTTCCCATCTTTGCAACTAGGCTGAAAGTCTCTTCATAGTCGATGTTGTGAGTTTGCTTGAATCCTTTTGCTGCTAGTCTAGCTTTATGCCTAGCTAGAGAACCATCAGCATTTCTCTTTATTTTAGACACCCATTTATTTGGAACAATCTTCATACCTACAACCTTTGGAACTAGCTCCCATGTGTGATTGTCCTTGAGAGCTTTTATCTCTTCTTGCGTAGCTTCCTGCCATTCTTTTTGTGAACATGCTTCTTCATATGCATCTGTTTCTTTGTCTTTGACCACTTGTGTCATATATGCAAAATGCTTTGCAATAAAGCTATCATAGCTCAGCCTTTAAATTGGATACCTTGCTCTCGAAGACCTCGTTTCATTTCCATTTGAATATTGCTTCTTCAACCGGTTCAACTTTACCTTTGGTGTCACCTCTTCATACTCTTCTTCACTTGCATTTGAATCACTATTTTGGGCAGTACTTTCAACTTCAAATCTTCCATAACCTGACGTTGGTGATCACGAATGACTCCTTAGTCTCCCCTTCCATCTTGACCTTTCTCCAAGTGATGTAGAAGCTTCTAGACCTGACATTTGAGTGCTTGTTTGCTGAAATTCTTCTTGGACAGCACCTCCATCATCTTCGCAATCTTCTTCAAGAATCTTCTCTTTCCATTTCTCTTCAAACCATGGTCGTAGCTCATCAAATACCACATCTCGTGAGACTTGTGGCTCCTTTGTCACTGGATTGTAGCACCTGTATCCCTTTTGCTCCAATGAAAATACATTTTTCTGACTTGGCCTCCATCCTTGTCCTTAGTTCTTGAGGGTGTGAACATAACACACACATCCAGAAACTTTGAGATGCATAAGGTGAGGTTTCTTACTAGAATAAACCTCCTTGGGAGTTAAATTATGGACTCCAGCCATTGTGCACTTATTCATCAAATAAACAGTCGTACTAGCTCCTTCAGCCCAATAGTTTAGTGGCACCTTCATCTTTTTGAGCATGCATCTTGCAACTTCTATGATATGCCTATTTTTCCTTTCAGCAATTCCATTTTGTTGAGGTGTGTACCTACATGCAAATTTTTTTTTATGCCATTCTCATAAAGAAAATCAGAAAATTCTCAGCAGAAATATTCTCCTCCTCCATCGGACCTCAAGCTCTTTATGTTGCTAATGTCCTTGAGCCTGGGAATGTTGATATGTCCAAACCTTTTGTGCCACAAATCGATTTCAGCAATCCTCTTGTTTCCAAACTAAATATACATCATCTTTCCATGTTGTTGTTGAATGTCCAAAGTGAACATCCTACCTTCTTTCCTTCCTTGAGCAATGAACTTGAATCCTTCTCTTGGATTCTTTATAAAGCAGCATTTTTCATTGAAGATAACATGATATCCTTTCTCTACCACTTGTCGTACTGAAATCAAATTCTTTGCAATAGTAGGAACATGAAGAACATCATTCAATACCTTCTTGTCTCCAAGATTGATCTCTCCAACATGCTCAATTGCGTTTTGAGTTTCATCACCAGTCTCCACACATCCTTTTCCCCTTAGAGCCTCTTCTATCTTGCATCCAACTGATGCTAGCTGATCTCGAAGCTCCTTGATCCTCAATGTATACTCACTAATGCTATGGTTTGAGTTTTTCTTCATGTTGTTGAGCTCGTTCTTGAGTTGCATCCTCGGAGACCTTATTGAGGTAGCATACACCTTCTCCAATGCTTCCCAAACCTCCTTGGTTGTTTCTAAGCTTTGCACATGACCAATCATAATGTTAGAAATAACTTGTGAAATCAGGAACATCACCCTTCGATTCCTCTCTTCCCAATCAACAAATTGTCTCCTTTGTGTCGGAGTAATGTTGGGATCTGGAAGGTCCCCCCTTGTGGATCACCTCTAGTAACTAGACTCCATAAACCTTTACCTTTAAGGTAATTTGTCATTCTATACCTCCAAGACTGAAAATTATCTTTGTCTAACTTCTCAACTTGTTGTCCTAAATCCGCCATCGAAAACTTTCAAGATTGAAGTTTACCTCAAATATGTTGTGGCGCTCTTCCTTGAATTTACAAAGCTCCCCCTTGATTTGTAACTTCTCCTTTGCTTCACTTCAGTTCCAATGCTTTGCCTCTTCAAACTCCAATGCTATGATACCAATTGTTGGGGAATTCCTCTCCTATTCACAGCGGGAAGTGTAGAAGACCTTCTCAGGATCAAGACTTTTGTCAACAGCTGAACCTTCAAATGAAAACTGGTACCAACTGAAAAATGCAATGAACTTGAAACTTTGGTCACTCAAACAAGAAACTTATAGATTTTAAATGAGCTATCATACAATCAATTTGAATTAGTTTTGGTTTGGCAACTCTTTGCCTAAAAACAGGCTGCCTATTCACTCAGTTAGGCTAAAAACTGGACATCACTAAAAACTGAATAACTCACAAAACATAAATAATTTGATGAAATTATTGTTCATAGAGGACTTATGGGAGATAAGTGTTCCAATCAATGTTTAAAATCTAAAAATGGATACATACATTGAGAGATATGACTCTCACAAGTAGGCTTCTATGAGAGTGAAGAGAACGAAATGACTCAAACCAAATGAACTACCTACAAGGGGACTTCCATGCCTTCTTCCTCTATTCTTGAGTGTCCTCCCTTGCCTCTTTTATAGCCAAGTGCCCAAAAATTCTCATGATGAGTTCGAGAGCTCTTCTCCATAACTCTTCCACTACTTTGAGTAGCCACTCCTCTTCCAGTTCAGCTTTTCTTGGATTTGATTCTCTTTTGATTGATTCTCTTTTGATCTCCACTACTTCCTGAAGTAAATGCTTCCATTTTTCATTTTTTTATTTTTCTTCCATTTGAAAAAAATTCTTTTTGCAAAAATATATAGGACCTTACTTCTTTATTTTTAACATCTATGGACCAAAATATGTCCCATACAAAGTAAGTTTGAATCCACTCTATGGAACTAAGCCTATCATGCCAAGTCAAGATGTGCTCAGAAACTGCAACATGAGTGGAACTACCACCACCTTCTCAATAATAACATGCAACTTGTTCCAAGTGGATGAAACTTGCTTGATATCTGACCACCACTGTCTAATCATCACTATGATCAAATCATTCCCAAGTAGGAACAATATATCTCTAGTAAAGCATTGTAATATGTTGATATATTTTTGTAGTGAATGTATGAACACACTAGGCTTGTTGGGTTTCTTTCTTCCCTCTTTAGGAGGTTTTTTTTCCCAGCTTGTATATACGCCTATAACCCTAATGAGTCACTTATCTTTGTACATTCTCTTTTTATTACATTCAGTATTATGTGTTTAACTCCAAGCTTCTTCTTCTTCCTTGTGCTCTTTGCCTGCTTCCATAGACCTTTGTTGGGGGAATTCTTGTGCAAAAGGGATTTGAGAGTCTCTAAGAGAAAGAAAGATAGATAAAAGAAAGATACACATTGGAAGCCTTTGCCAATGAGAAAGATATACACTCGAAGTCTTTGATGAATTATAGGAAGACAATTACTATGGTAATGCACGACAACTCTATGCTTTCTATGCAAATTCTCACAGAGTGCACAAAGTACAAAATTACCAATACCTCTATCTAGGGTTGTAATTGTTACCTTGATTGGGTGCCATCACATTAGCTGGTAGTAGGGCTCCTCCTTGTGTCTAATATGTTGTTGCAAGCATTCCTCTTTATTGACATTCCTGGGCCTCATGACCAGCTTTCCTGCATAGTTGGAAAGTTACACTTAATAGAGGACATTCACTTACTACATGACCTTGCTTACTACACATGGTACACCATAGTCCACTTTTGATGCTGCCCCCTTTGAGTTCCTGCAACTCCTCTCGAAGCTGAGCCAGTTCTTTTGCTTTGGCTTCTTCTTCCTTTTGTAGCTTCAATGCCTCAATCTCCCTCCTCAAGTGAGTAACAACATTCTCCTCCTCTCTATGGGGCTTATTCCTTTTTAAGCCCTCCAACTCTTTCCTTAGCTGGATTACTGGATCCTCCATTTCTGTAGAATAGGGTAGTTGAGAAGAACTTGCTCCATATTGTTGCCTTATTTGTTCCAGTCATGTAGCTGTATTGATGAGCTCCTCTATGGAGGCTGTTGACAACACTAATTCCTTGATTTTACATTATGTGGTCACTAGAAGTGGCGTAGCTAACCATTTCTTAATAAAGAAATCATGTGGAGGATCTGGCAACTTAGCCATTAGTGCCTTGGCCCTAGTTACAAACTTTGGAAACTTTTCACTTGGACCCAGTCTCAAGTTTTCTAATTTGTCTATGATGATCTCTATAGTATTTCCATGCTGGAATTGAGTTTTGAATGCATCTTTCATTAAGTCCCAAGTGGTGAAATGGTTTTTAGAGTGCATCATCGGAATCTGCATCAAAAATGGAATGATCTGCATCATCACATGAAACCTACAAAGGTTGAGAAGTTGCCTCATTAGGACTAGCATTAGACTGTTCACCTATAAAAAGAGGGACCAAAGTATCATACATGTCTTTGGGGCTAATAGATGTCTCCTTAGTACATGAAAGTAAGGGTTGAATAGCATCTTCCACAAAAACAACATCATGGCTAACCAGAATGCATTTAGTATGTGGATGATACAGACGATAGCCTTTGCTCTCAAAACTATATCCAACAAAAATACATTTTACTGCTTTATCGTCCAATTTTCTACGATGTTGTTCAGACACGAATGCATATGCCAAACAACCAAAAACACGTAGATAAGCATCAGATGACTTGTAACCATGCCAAGCCTCATATGGAGTGATAGACTGCAGCACTTTAGTGGGACACCTGTTAAGTACATATGCTGCACACATGACAGTCTCAAGCCAAAAACTATGTGGTAAAGCCTGAGTCTTG
Organism: Ceratopteris richardii; assembly: GCA_020310875.1. Lineage (NCBI taxonomy): Eukaryota > Viridiplantae > Streptophyta > Polypodiopsida > Polypodiales > Pteridaceae > Ceratopteris > Ceratopteris richardii. The sequence goes on from CM035437.1 coordinate 101,667,271, forward strand.
ACCATACACCTCGCCATCTCCATGAGTGATCTGTTCTTCCGTTCAGCAACCCCATTCTGTTGAGCTATATACGGCACTATACATTGATGTTTTATCCCACGTTCATCCAGAAAAACATTAAATTAAGAAGACATATATCCCCCCTCCCCCCCGATCAAAACGGAGGGTGCCCATTTTACATGCTGACAGATTTTCAACCAAAACCAAAAACTATTTGAATCACATAAACACTTCAAACATTGACTTGAATGGATATGCCCATGCATGCCTGGAAAAATCATCGATGGAAGTCGCGAAGTAAAGATAGTTCCCAAAAGAAGGTGTCTACATAGGACCACATACATCACTATGAACAAGCTGCAATTTCTGAGTAGCCCAAACTGAACCATCTTTTGGAAAGGAGGAACACTACATTTTGCCCAAAATACAACCTTCACAAACATGTTTTCAAGGTGCCTCAAGTTTGGGCAAAGAGGACGCCATTTTAGATTTATACAGGTGTAGCAAAATTCAAATGACCAAAGCGTGCATGCCAAAGCTTTGCATCTGACATAGCCTAAGAATCATGTACTGCACATGCCAAATCATTTATAGATCTTTTATAGTCTATGGGCTTATATAGCCCATGACATAAAATGCTAGAAGCAATAATGACATCGCCATTTGATAGATCATGAGTCGTACATCTATCATCAACAAATTTCACAACCAAGCCAATCTTTGCTAATGCAAAAACTGATAATGGATTTTTCTTGATCCCTGGCACAAATAAAGTATCTGACAAAGTGAAAGAACTACCATCAGCAGTAGTCAAAATGATCTTAGCAACTCCCATAACAGGATAAGAGGAGTTGTTGGCTCTAGCTCAAGCGTAAGCACCACCTCCTTTACTTGTCAATCCGCGGAGACGTGAGGACTGGTATGAAGACCATGAGCATGTGAAGACACAAGTGTGTGAGTGAGAAGCACACTAGTATGCACACACATACACACACACACAAGGCGAGTTGGTCTAGTTTTAGACTTGGTGTTTGGTTTTGACCCTTGCCCTGCCTTGGCTTCTTTGTTGCGACTTTTCTCATGTGGGAGAGCATAGGTTGTTGTGTATATACGAGCTTCTTGGGTACCCATACTTGCAATTGTCCTTGTTGATCTGCAACTAATTTCTTAGACACCCAAACTTGTTGGATATCTTGTGGTTGAGTTTGTCCTAGCTTCTTCATTCATCTTCTAGCCTCGTTGGAGTGCGTGGATGGGAATTGTGGGGTTAAGGCTGGTGGTTGTCCTCCTTTTTGTACCTAGATCTACTTCATGCCCATAACTGCTTTCTTGTTGAATGGTGTCTTTCTATTTGATAGAGCAGTTGTCTTGAACGGTTGTGTTTGCCTTTGTGGTGGAGCAACTGTGGCTACATGAGTTCTTGAAGAAGAAGAGAGATCCATATGCCTGTGAGTGTGTTCTTCTGTGGTGGCCTCTCTCTTGATCTCAGTGCATCATCAACCAAAGAGTAGAAGCAGAAATCTAATATAAATCTCGAAGATTTCTAAGAACAGTCTGTACAAGTGAGCTATTTGGTAAGAGTTAATCAGTAGAAATCAAGTACTCCTTCAAATCTTTGATCTTTATTAAAAAAATATCCATATAATCTCCTTCATTCATATGCTCACTCTCCAACCATTCGAAGGTAAGCAATAAGAGCCTCATTTCCGGCATGCCGTAAAGTTGTAAAGTCTCCCAAGCATTTTTGGTTGTTTTGTAGGAGGGAATGTGAAGGATAGTGGCATGTTTGATAGATAAATCTATCAATGCATGTGTGTAAGCATCTCTGCCATCCCAATGAAGTTGCTCTATAGTAGGTGTAGGAGGAACCAGAGCATGTACAAGAATTTGAACATCATCATATATTTTCATTAGAAAGTTTATATGAAAGTACTATACCTGGAAAAAAACCCTTAAACACAGTTTTGTTATATGCGTTATAAAAAACAAGGGGTCACATTGGCCAAGGGATAATCGTTCTAGAAATTGAGTTTCTAATTTATTTTTCTCGCTCGACTCAATAATTTTTAATGAATCAATACCAAATAACCCATAGTGGCATTTGTGGATATGTTTTGGTACTCATGTGTGTGAACACACTTAAGACCGTTGGAGCACGTTTTGCCTATTTAGGAGGTTTTTTTCCCTTGGTTTGTACGCACAAGTATAACCCTAACAGTCAGTTATCTTTGTACACTCACTTGGTAATACATTATGTAATGTGTTGCACTCCAAGCTTCTTCTTCTTCTTCTTCTTCTTCTTCTTCTTCTTCTTCTTCTTCTTCTTTTTCTTCTTCTTCTTCTTCCTTGTGTTGTTTGTGTGTTTTGGGAGACCTCCAAGTCCAACAATTGGTATCAAAGTAGGTTGCTACTTCATCTACAGTGTCATCAAAACCCGTTTCATCACAGTATCAAAAGCATAAAAAAATTGGTGAGCATACTTGGGGTGATTAGCAATTCAAAATAGCTACATTATGTGGCATCAAAATTTTGATCTAAGCTCATTTCAGCCTCTGAACGCACTACCATTATGACTATGCAGGCAATTTTGTCCTTTTGTGCCAAATATATATATATGTTTGGGCTCACCAATACAGGTGTTTGAAGTCCGATGTAGGTTTAAGAGCTTGGCTAGGTTTTGTACCTCCCAACACCTAATATTACTAATGTATCCTCAATAGATAACTTTCAAATGACCGCCATACATTAACATATTTCTTTGCACTTCTTCCATTCCCATCTGATGCTTTTTCTCTTTAATGGATGATCTACAAGCCTCAAATTGTTATTCTTCATTATCTTGTTATCTTAACCTTGAATAGATACCATATGTTCTAGATTACAAGCGCTTGTTCTACATTGATTTTGTGTTATTTACTGCTCACAAAATTTAACCGATTGAGAAAACATTGGGTGGACTACAAAGGTGGATGCTTTGTTGAGAACCCTAAGAAGGGTACCAAGGAAGGTTCAAGAAAGGTGGATGCTTTGTGGAGAACTCTTAGCAAGGGTAGAAGGTCATAGAAAGAGGAAGGAAGCAAAGGGGACTCTTCACTTGAGAGGTAACCTCTTATTCCACTCAACATGTCTATTTCACAAATGGAAATAGGAATATTTTTTAGTTGGATGTGTGGCACGAGAAGATATGCCACATCATCATGCAAAGAATAAAGGAAATTCTATTAAAGAGGCTAATTGAAGGCCTTACCAACTTCTTTTCTTCAAAAGGAAGTTGAGCTATAGCCTACTCTCTGAAGCTTTAAGTAATAGAAAGAACAATTGTTCATGTGAATGGGTCTAGCACCCATGGGACCCCCAAATCCCACAATGTAGGTATTGCTTATGTATTTTCAAGATTTAGAGAACATTAAAAAGAAGGTTGATAACCCTTTCGTCCCCCTCACGGGCGCCCGCTTGAATTTAATCTTGTTGATCTCAAGGAAGAATACCATATGATGTCTAAATGGTGGGGAATTCTTGCTATTGGAAATCTTTTTGCCTAAAAAGAAAAGAGATTTTCTGATCAACCATTCTTTAGGAGGGCTATCAAGTTGGCAAGACACCTCTCCTTCTTGATCTTCCAAAGGGTCTTGCCTCTTATAGCCTTCCATAATGTTGAAGAACCGCAGATTGCCTCATATTATAACACTTGCTTCTAATCGATTTCTCCTCGCAGCAACAAGATTCTCCCAAGGGCCCACTAGAACGACATTGAATTGGGACACAAAAAGAAGAGGTGTCCCAAGTCTTCATTGTAATGAAGGAAATGTTTACACCAAGGAGGAGCACCGTAAACTTTGTTAGCTTTTACATTAGTCCAAATTCCCTAATGGAGAATTTTACACATACGAATCACTTCTTTTATCTTGGTGAGGGATGACAAAGGTATTGGAACTTAAAATCCCACCTTAAACTAAAACAATTCAAACACCATCCCCTATTAAGCATGGCATGCTAGTTTACATTCTTCTTGAATCTTAGAATTTTATCAAGATTGCTGCCATTGTGCCGTCTTAGACGCTCAAGGCATGCACAGTCATACCTAATAAGGAGGCGGGTCTTCAAACAATCTCAAGAATTGAATTAGCTCTACAACAAGCACCATTCTTCATAGTCCACTCTGTTAGATAGTCAATGTCCTCAAATCTAATCCATTGGCATGTGACTTGATTCTAGAGGTGTTGGAACAAGTCCATGGCAAGTCTAAGTGTTGGCTTGAGTCTTCAAAAGACATCAAAACTTGATGCAAATGCTAAAGCCTTGAAGAGTGAAAGAATCTAAAGTGGTTGAATACACTTGATGAGTAGGAAAAGAACTCCAAAAATTTGTGATTGAATAAGTTGGAGAATCAATCACTAAAAGGTAGGAGAATTGTTTTAGGTGAGCAAGATTCAAATTCAAATCTTGGCTCCAATCATCACTATATATACACATGGTTTAATCGCAGGGTTTGCAACATGATTACCTATGCTCCATGCCATATTAGAGTGTGATCTCAAGGCACTCACATGTACCAATAAGTCCATTGTACTTTACATTCAATATACACTTGTTTTCTTGATCATTTGTGACCATGTGGTACTTTGATAGTGGGGCGACCAAACATATTACCTCGCAACACAGTTGCTTCTCTTCACTCGAGCCTGTCCCTATAGGGAATACTATTACATGTGCCAAAAATTACGCTTATCCTGTTATGGGAGTTGGTAAGATCATTTTGACTACTGTTGATGGGAGTTTTTTTACTTTATCAGATGCTTTTTTTGTGCCAGGGATAGAAAAAATTCTATTATCCGTTTTTGCATTAGCAAAGATTGGCTTGGTTGTGAAATTTGTTGATGACAGATGTATAGTTCATGATCTATCAAATGGCAATGTCATTATTGCTTCTGGCATTTTATGTCGTGGGTTGTATAAGCTCATAGACTATGAAAGATCTGTAAATGATTTTACATGTGCAGTACATGGTTCTCAGGCTATGTCCATTGAAGGTAAAGTCCAAAGTGTTTATGTGCTTCAAACAGTTTCTGGTTTTGGCTAAAAATCTCTCAGCATGTAAAATAGGCACCCTCCATTCTGATCGAGGTGGAGGGGATATATGTCTTCTGACTTTAATGCATCTTTGGATGAATGTGGGATAAAACATCAGTGTACAGTGCCGTATACACCTCAACACAATGGAGTTTTTGAACAAAAGAATAGGTCACTCATGGAGATGGTGAGGTGTATTGTCAAGAGTCAGACTTCACCACATAGTTTCTGGCTTGAGGCTGTCATGTGTGCAGCATATGTACTTAACGAGTGTCCCACTAATTCTATCACTCCATATGAGGCTTGGCATGGTCGCAAGCCATCTCTTGCTCATTTGCATGTGTTTGGTTACCTGGCATATGCATTAGTGCTTAAATAACATCAAAGAAAATTGGATGATAAAGTAGTAAAATGTATTTTTGTTGCATACAGTTGTAAAAGTAAAGGCTATCATCTGTATCATCCACAGAATTGATGCATTCTGGTTAGCCATGATGTTTTTTTGTGGAAGATGCTATTCAGCCATTGCTTCCATGTACTAAGAAGACATCTATTAGCTCCAAAGACATGTATGATACTTTGCTACCTCTTTTTATAGGTGGATAGTCTAGTGCTGGTCCTAAGCATTTTTTATCATCTTATTTAAAGTCAATTTATAAGTTTTTTTCCAAAGAATTTGATGCTGCTTTCCATGATCTATAGGTTGGCCCATTGGGACGATGTGCAAGTTTGGTGTAAAAACATTTTATTTTTAGGATGGTTAACATTTATCTCTCTCTCAAACCTTTTTGATAGATTTCTTTCACTTGACTAATCTCTCTTTAGTACCTGTGGGTAGCAAAACTATGAAGATCTGGATTGATCAAAGCTCTCATCATCTAAATTCCTTATGTTTATGAAGTCTTATGTAGTTGAATACAAACAAGGGTTATGACTAAATATATTTTAAACATGCTTATGTGTGTGTGTGCATGGATCTATGCCATATGTATGCATGAGCATTGACGTTAGATGCATGGATAAGAATGTATTGTAATGTTTATGGGTCTATATGCTTGTGTTTATGCATGTCTGATTTCATGTGGATGTGAAAATATGTATATATCTATGTGTGTCTAAATAAGTTTCTACTCTTGTATGCCTATGCTTGTCTAGCCAAATGTATTCATGTTGTTAAATATCTATGCACAATTGTGTTTATGTATGTGTCTATGTGAATGGATAAGTGTGTCTGTTTATGTGTTATGAGGTTCAACCCTATGTGTTTATCTTCATGTGAGTGTAGGAAACCCCTAGAGTGTGTTATGAGGTTCAACCCTATGTGTGCCTACTATATTAAGTATTCCTTTATATATTTCACCAAAAATATCCTACCCCATTATAAGCTTATGTGATTAGTCACCTTAGAATAAAACTCTAAAAAGATACTTTATCCTAGGTACGTGTATATGACTATCTATACTAATCATTAATTTAATAGATATTTAACCTACACTTAGAAATTACTTAATGTATACTTTAGATTATGCATTAAATAAAATATTATACATTAAATAAAATATTATAATGCGCAAAGTGTGTGTGTTTATAAACATTTGATTTTTTATAGGTACATTCGTCAAAGGAGAGAGAGAGAGAGAGAGAGTTGAGTCTGGCTAGTACTCTAGCTAATCATACCTGCAGTTGTAGGATTATGCAAGTACAGAGTTAATAGAGATGCTAGGCTCCTCAGGTATAGAGAGAAAGAGTACTCAAGCTAATTGACTTTTTGAAAAGGATCGAATTTAGATGTGCTATGTGCATAGAGATTGTGAGAGAAAACTTCTTTTCTTCTCCCCCCATTGGCATTTCTGGTAGCGCACAAAGTAGAGAGAGAGAGAGAGAGAAAGAGAGAGAGAGGCCTTTCTCCCCTGACCTCTGGGCTGTAGGATCACACTCAGCTAAAGCACACATGAGAGAGAGAGAGAGAGGGAGAGAGAGAGAGAGAGCGGCCTTTCTCCCCTCATCTTTGGTTGCATGATCACACTCAGACAAAGCAGACAGGAGAGAGAGAGAGAGAGAGTGAGAGAGTGAGAGAGAAAGAGAGAGAGATAGAGAGAGAGAGAGATAGGTACCGAGAGAGAGAGAGAGAATAGTTATCTTATTAGTAGTTTTTATTTTTTTAGCATAAATATACTTGTGAGAAAGCATGCATGTGTGTATAGTAGTAAGTATGTATGCATATATGCATATTAAAAGAATACATATGTATGAACATGCAGAAATGCATGAATGATGTATGCATGTGTATGCATAATATGAGGTGTATACATGCATGAGAATGATGATGATATGCATGAAGATGCATAACATATGCATAATGTAGATATACATAAGAAGATTAATGCATGAGCATGATGTATATGTGCGTGAATGCTAATGCATGTATGCATAAGAAGTATGAGAGCATGCATGTATGAATGCATGAATATGAGAATAGTATGCAAGCATAGGTGTATGTGTATGAGTATGTATGTGAGTGTGTATTAACATATACATAAGAGTGTTAGTCAGGATATGTTAGCATGACTTTAAGTTTATGAATGTGTGGGAAGTTTATAAATGTGTGTTAGGTTTATGAATGTGTGTTAGCATAAAAGTACGTGAGTTAGTATAAGTTTATGTATGGATGTTGTATTAGCTTATGATAGCATGCATGCATATGAGAATGAGTGAGTTCATATGCATGTGCATGAGTATATCTAAGTGTGAATGCATGACTACATCTAAGTGTGTGTGCATATATGTGATGTGCATATGCATCTTAGATGTGTGTGTATGCATGTGAGATGTAATATGCATGCATGTGTGTATAGTAGTAAGTTTGTATGCATATATGCATATTAAAAGAATATATATGTATGAACATGCAGAAATGCATGAATGATGTATGCATGTGTATGCATAATATGAGTTGTATACATGCATGCGAATGACGATGACATGCATGAAGATGCATAATGTAGATATACATAAGAAGATTAATGCATGAGCATGATGTATATGTGCGTGAATGCTAATGCATTTATGCATAAGAAGTATGAGAGCATGCATGTATGAATGCATGAATATAAGAACAGTATGCAAGAATAGGTGTATGTGTATGAGTATGTATGTGTGTCTATTATCATATGCATAAGAGTGTTAGTTAGCATATGTTAGCAAGACTTAAAGTTTATGAATGTGTGTGAAGTTTATAGATGTGTGTTAGGTTTATGAATGTGTGTTAGCATAAAAGTACGTGAGTTAGTATAAGTTTATGTATGGATGTTGTATTAGCTTATGATAGCATGCATGCATATGAGAATGAGTGAGTTCATATGCATGTGCATGAGTATATCTAAGTGTGAATGCATGACTAAATCTAAGTGTGTGTGCATATATGTGATGTGCATATGCATATTAGTTGTGTGTGTACGCATGTGAGATGTAGTATGTATGCATATGTGTGAGTGCATGTATGTATGCATGAGGTATATAGAATGCATATATGAGAATGCATATGCAAAAGGAAATTAGTATGTGTTAGCAAGTATGAGTATATGTTAGCATATATGAGATGTGTAAGCATTATTGAGAGTATGAATGCATGCTTGTATATGTAAATCCATATGCATGTGAGGTGCTAGCATGTATGTAAGTGATGTATGCATGTAGTGAATGTATTAGCATATGTGTGAATGTATGCATAAGAGTAATGAGAATATGCATGTGAGCATAAGCATGGAGATGCATGAAGTAGGTATGTGTATTAATAAGTGTGTGCATATGTATAAGCAAGTGAATGCATATGCATAGATGAATGTAGATGCATGTATATGTAATGCATAGGAATGAGTGAGCATGTATGCATGTATACATGTGCATATTAGAAGCATGAATACTTATGTAAGCATGAAAGAGAAATGCATGAATATACATATTAGCATGCATGAGCATGTTACATGTATGCATGAAAAATTGAATGTATGTGCATAAACATATATATTAAGAGTTGCAAGTAATAAGTGTGTTTTATGATTTATAAAGAGTACTTATGTTGTATTTTTTCTAATGTTGCTTTTACAGAATATTGATAAAGATTGCTGAGAATTGACGAATTGATGATACTTACGAACTTTTGACCAGGAGATTGGAGCTGCTTATACGCTGCTTCTCCTATTTTCTGTAAATCACATTTTAAACTTAAATCTTGTATTAGACTTCTTCATCAAAGTATTTGTCCAGGATTTTCATCAAAGTATGTGTATAGGATTTGTTTTAGTTCCGAAGCAGCGTAGCAGTATTACTACTTAAAAGGTCTTTAACATTATTATGTAAACAATTCATTTATCAATTGAAACTTTAAATTATCCTTTATTTTTTATGTCAACAAGCAATGTATCTTCAAATGAATCTACCAAAGAAAATAACATACCTACATCTTTTATTTTAGAAACTTTATTGCCTCTACCTTTTGAAAGTACTACCACTCAACCTAAAGTGAATGAAGTTAATGAAGAAGTAGAAGTAGAGGAATTTATTAAGGATCGTATTACTAATGAATCTTTCATCTCCCCATCATATCATTATCGTCTATCTAGATTTCTAGCTTTGTTTTCAATTGAGCCAGCTGAATCTGAGAATATTGAGAATAGTGAGAATCCGTTGCCTCTTATTACACTTATGTGCTCCTCGAGTAGCTTTGATGTGAACCTTTTCCCTATACATGGGCACTTTTTACTCTAGTGTTGGCTAGAGGTTTTTTCCTCATGCTACCACATACTTGATACTCTCATATGTGGTGGTACTTTGTACTTAGGGATATTATTCAGCTCTTACTTTAGTTCAGTTCATCGTCAATAGAGAGAGTTATTCCAGCCTTCGTCTTCTCCATGTGTCTTGCTGTGTTTGTGCTCCTTGTGTGTGCTTCTTGTTTGTCTCTCGCACTTCTACACACACCCAACAGTGGTATCAGAACGGGTTTTGCTCCTTCTCAAGTTTTGGTTTTTCGCGTCGCAACATGTGTGCACTTTTAATAGTGCAAATCGAATTCCCATTAGGGGAAAAAATGAGCCCCGTTTCGGCCTCGTAAGGATTCGTGATTAAGTGCATAAATTTGGTGATTAAGGATAGTAGGAAAAACCACTAGTAGTTTTCCTTATTAAAATAATGTTTCTAAAAACTTGGATCAGTCGCATGGAATTCATGGTGGTAGGTAATTGTTGGATCATTCTCATGGATGGTTGTGATTGAGATGGGGAGTTCTGTCACAAACGGACAAATTTGTCCACTTCACTCTCTCATGCGTGGAGTTTCTCTGGCATAAAACGACAAACCAACGGTGCAGTTTGCGAATTTCACTGGCAGAAAACGACAACGAACTTGTACAGTTGCACGTTGGGATAGCTCGTGGGCTGTTGGATGGTTTGTCAATCCAATGGCTCATAATGTGATGGCTTGATAGCCATTAGATCATGTGAAAATTGAATGGATGCAATTCAACTCACACACGCCTGGAAAAAAACGATAAATCTCTAGGATTTGTTCATGCAAGAGTGAAACAAGACCGTTCGATGGTCCAAATATCCAATGGCTCTAATTTAATGTGTGCACAAAATTCCATAAAATCATTTGAACCATTGGATTGTAAGATCGATCCAACGATGGACATTTGACAGCATAAACCGCATGCGAAATTTAAAAAGGACCATTAGATCCACCCTTCATCTAATGGCTAAGATTACATGCGATAATTTTATTTGTGATTTAATAATGACCTTTAGACCTTTTAGTCAATCCAACGGCTATAGCTAAAATTGAAGGCCTCAAAAACCACATTTCAAGAAGAAATAGTGGTTTCTATCCTTTGTTACCAGCTTTGACCACAAAAAAACAAGGGAACCCTATGCCTAGACCAAGGGATTAGTGAATTAGACTGTGGAAACTCCTCACATCTCATTGGTGGATCCCTAATCACTCCTTGAGCTAAAAGGCCCAAGAAGGGTTCATTTTTTCCCCTAATGCGAGCATAGAACTGTGAATTTCAGCAGCCAAGAAACATTTCCATTAGGTGCGTTGGTGTTTTACGCCCATTTTGAAGCCATTCGTGCAGTCCGAATTTCCATCAGAGTGATGGTTTGTAAGCCAAAATTTCAGCATTCATTTCAGCTTTCGTCAAAGTAAACATTTTGTCACATTCTTGTTCTTTTGTGAAATGGCGGGCAGCAATGACTTGTTTGGCATGCTTCAAGCTGAAGATAAGCTTGATGGGACCAACTATCCGATGTGATCTTACATGATGAAGCATGTTCTTGTTGCGAAACAACTTTGGAACATAGTGGCAGATGTAGATCGAAGACCTGTTGGTTCTTCTACTTCAGAGTCTATGGTCACAAATGGAGCTTCTTCTTCGAGTACAGTGGTTTCTCCATCTCCAGCTACATAGGAGCAACATAGATGGGATGGAAAAGATGCTCAAGATCATGCTTTGATTGCACTTTTAGTGAAGCGTCATATAGTTCCGCTCATTCGATCATGTTCTACATCGAGACAGGCATGGGACACTCTTGCTTCTTTGTATGTCATGCGTAATGAAGCACGTGTTGCATACTTGAGGAAGCAACTTGAGGATGTATGTATGGCTGAAAATGATTTGGTGGATGTGTATTCTTTGTGCCAAGATCTAGAGTAGTTTGTTCTCACAAAAGGTCAACTTAAAATTCAAACAAATACACATATACATGTATCATTCTATATCTCCTACACCTCCACTTAGGTGAGCCTAGAAACAATGCACTAGCACTTTTAGGATATCTTTTGATTATGAAGATGAATTCTACAATTGTTGGAAGATGCATTTTTGGAAACATTTTTGAAGATAAATAATTGTAAAATGATAGAAATTTGTAAAAATATTTATGCAATTGTTGTCAAAAATAAGGAAGAGTCTTCCTTATGTACGATAGAATCTTATGTATTTTTTCTAGAATTTTTGGAAACTCCTAGATAGCATATTTTTAGAATAATAGAGGAAAGGACCAAAATTCAAGTGTGAAAAGGGACACTTGAAAATGTATATAAGCTAATTTCCTCTATTATGAGGGGGTTGGTTAATCATTTGTGTACATGCTATCCAAGTGAATAGAGAAAGAGTTTCTGCTGAAAATCGTGTTTCTCCTCTTCTATGTGGTTTCTTAGATTTGTGAGTCTAGATCTTGTGTATCCATGGAGATTTGTGAGTTTCTATTGTGTAAATCTGTAGAATGTGTATGAAGAGAGCTGAATACTATTGTGTTGAGTGATGAAATGATGAAGACTAGTGCTGGAGCTAAAAATCGTCTGTTTGCACAGAATCACGATTGTCTCGTCTGTATGATCCAGGTGATATTTTTTTATTTTGATTTCATAATTGTGTTCTACTGATAAAATAGCATGGAATAGACACCAAGATTGTAGAAAATGGTGGAGATTTGCTCAAGATAATCCAAATCCTAGAAATTCCTCTTCATCTTCACTATTCTCAGAATTCCAGCCATTATTCTCTTATTTCTTGGATTCTATCATCTTGAAGGGGCTGTGGTCTCAAGATTACTTCCAGGATTGACAAAATAAAGATGTCTTGTTGATTCTTTATGCTAAATGATTGGAGAGGACAACTCCAAAGATCAATAACAAACAACAATCATTGAGCTTTATGTATACCATAGATTCTATACATGAGTATCTTCTCTAAGACAAAATTTTTGAAATTAGAGCTTCCAATATGAAACAACCATATGTTCATCAAACACGTGGAGTAATCTTTGAAAAAACCTCGTTAGAGATTGTTTTGAGAGGACTAGATTAGTTGACCTACCCATTGATGTCTAATTTCCTCAAACTTTTGGTAGAATATAGCTACCAATATCTACTTTCATTGACTAGATTGTGATATTTGTTATTCCACAATTTGTTTATTCATGAATAATTATGGAATTTTAAGCTAAACCCTTATTATTAGATCGAATTATTTGGTCCCATGTCAGCTTATTCGGATGGGAGAAAATACTTTTTGCATGGAAATTTGGCGCATTTTTTATCGAAAGCATTTTCGATCAAAAACTATTTTGATTGAAAAGCTATGAATCTTTCGATAAATAAAATTCTTCAAATATTATTTTCAAAAAGAATAGGCTTAGAATCATTTTTCATAAGGGTTACTTTTTTTAATGAACTTACAATGTCGAACAAAGAACAAGGTATAAGCTCTTGTTAGAAATATTTATTATTTTAGTATTAAGACAATAAAGATTTTTATTTTTGTAAGTTAAAAACTATTGTGATTGTTTGACTTAACATTGATTCTTACTTCCCAATAGTTTATGTATGTGTGTGTATGATTGTGATGAAAATTGTATTGTGACTATTTGAATCAATGTGATTGTGTATGTGCATGTGTATTTGTGTTTATGATTGTGATAGGAAAACCAAATGGATTTTTTGGAGAAGGATTTATATTCTTTTTTATAATTCAAGGGTTGAGAAGTTGTTGCTAAGTGAACTAGAACTTTCTAAGTCTCTAGATGGCTTTCTCTTGTAGACTCATTAGCACCTTCTCATATCCTTAAATTGTAAAGGTATCCAAATGAATTTTAATCCAATAGTATGTGGATGTGCATATGAGTGTATAATTGTGAACGAAAATCTATTATGATTGTCTTACTGAACATTGATTCTTACTTCACAATAGTATGTGTAAGTGTATGTGCATATGATTGAGAATTTAAAATCTATTTTGATTGTCAGACTCAACATTGATTCTTACTTCACAATAGTATGTGTAAATGTACGTGTGTGTATGATTGAGAATCAAATTATTGTGATTAATTCACTCAACAATGAGTTTTACTTCACAATAGTATGTGTAATTGTATGTGGGTGTATGATTGTGAATTAAAATCTATTGTAATGGTTTGACTCAACATTGATTCTTATTTCACAATAGTATGTGTAATTTTATGTGTGTATGATTGAGAATTAAAATCTATTGTAATTTTTTGACTCACCATTGATTATTACTTCAGAATAGTATGTATAGCTATATGTGTGTGTCATTGAGAATTAAAATCTATTGTGATTGTGTACACAATATTGATTCTTATTTCACAATAGTATGTGTAAGTGTATGTGTGTATGATTGAGAATTAGAATATAATGTAATTTTTTGACTCAACATGGATTCTTACTTCACAATAGTATGTGTAATTGTATGTGTGTATGATTCATGAGCATTAAAATCTATTGTAATTGTCTCACTCAACATTGATTCTTACTTCGCAATGGTATGTGTGTGTATGACTGAGAATTAAAATCTATATTGATTTTTTGACTCAACATTGATTCTTACTTCACAATAGTATGCATATGACTGAGGACTTTAATAGATAGAAAATTTAAATACATAGATTGATAGATTTAAAACTTTAAGCGAGATTGAGAGTACCTTGTATATATTTTAAGATATATATTTAGTGGAATATATATCTTATTTGACATTGATTTATGTTTTTTTTTGTAGATATAAAGTCTTCATAAAGCAAGCATTATGGCAAAGGGAAAAGAATGTTAATATGTGATTATTCATCAAGAGGGTAGAACAATCTTCACAATACAATTAGAATGTTGTGCACATGGTTATGTAGGAAACGTAGCTCAGATAAAAGAGCATCTTTTTAGTACATGTAATAATTTGCAAGGATGCCCTAATCTAGACAGTGATATATGGGTATGCTTTGAAAGTTATGCAAACAAATGTAAATCTCAAGGTATCACATCAAAAAGGTTTAAAAGCATGAGTAATTCACAACACTTTCGAAGTAGTCCACATATAGAGAAAGAATAAGTAGATGCATTCATGACAACAATGGATTCTCATCATATTTCTAGTGAAATATCACAAACTATTTTCAAGAATAATGAAGATACATGTATTCCATTTTCTCCAGCTATGTCAAAAAAGAGTGGACCCAATGAATGTAGTAAAAACGGTGGATCTAATAATGTGTCACCATGCTTTGTCCATACTAAATCACAAAATACAATACCTATAGTTTTTTAAAAGCAATATTGTCTTGAGCTTCATCTTAAATGGACTCTAGCATTTTTAGCATGTGGGATTCCTTTCAATGTTATTTGTAACCCTATTTTCAAAGATGCTTTGATGTGAATTGCACGGAAAGTATTCACCATGATAGATTACAAAAAATTTTGAATAGAGTATGAAAATAAAGTGAAGAAAAGCACTAAGGCTATTTTAGAGTGAATAGTTCTTGGTTATGTACCCATGTATGGATGCTCAATAGCATTGGATGGATGGATAAGTTATTAGAAGAAGCCATTGATTAATGTCATGGTTATATGTCCATAGGGAAGCATGTTTTTGGAAGCTATTGGTACTTCTCATAAAGAGAAAAGTTTAGCTTTTCTTGTAAAGATACATGAACATGCTATATCATGTGTGGGTGGTCCGAAGATTGTGATTGCGATAGTGATTGATAATGCATCTAATTGTCAAAGTTTCAAAATTACAATTCAAAACAAGTATGAAGTCATTACTTGAGTTCCATGCACAATTCATACATTAAATCTATTATTGAAAGACATAAGTAGATTATGTTCCATTGAATAAATCTCATTAGATGCAAATCATGTGGTCAAATTTATCAGAGAGCATCAATTCTCATATTCACTCTTTCATTCAAAATCTCCCAATAAATCACTTCATATCTTTTGTGCTATAGGATTTGCAACTACCTATATTGTGCTTAGTGTATTATTGGAAGTCAAGCGAGTTCTTGTAGAAATGATTGCTAATCCAAGGTGGGAGGCATGGCCAAAAAAGTGTCCTTCTTCACAAGTTGCTACTTTGAAGTCTATGTCCCTAATAGAGTCAAAAAATGTTTGGCATAATCTTGAAAAAATTATCGGTATCACTAAACCTTTTGTAGAACTTGTTGATATATTTAGGTAGTGATGTGTGTCAATACACTAGGACCTCTAAGACACTTTTTTCCCTCTTTAGGAGGTTTTTTTTCCCCTGGCTTGTATATATGCCTATTGCCATGATGGGTCACTTATCTTTGTACATTCTAGTAGTAATACATTCAGTATTGTGTGTTGTGCTCCAAGCTTCTTCTTCTTCTTCTTCCTTGTGCCATCTTTGTGATTTTGCAGATGTCTAACTCCAATAATTGGTATGAGAGAATGTCATTGCTTCATCTAGGGTGTTGTCTTCATCCCTTCAGACATAATACCATAATTGCACAAAATTTGGTGAGCATACTCAAGGTGATTAGGCCTCGGAACACACTATCTCAGTGCTTGTGAAAGCTATTTCTTTTTTTTTGTGCCAAAGATATATATACAAGTTTCCGTTCGCTAGTATAAGCATCTCAAAATCTATTACAAGTTTAGTAGAACTCGTTAGGGTAGTTCTGCTCAACTTTTTGAGATACAATAAATTTTTTGCATCATGGTATTTTAATCACTGGCCATGGCTAAAAGCATTGATGTATTCCATATGTTGGCTCTTGAAGATAAGTTGGATGGTATGAATTACCCATTATAGGCTTATATGATGCGTCATGTATTGATCACAAAAGGACTGTGGAATATTATGCAAGGTACTGAAAAATGTCCTATTACACCTGCAAATATAGGTACTGAAGCTGATGTCAATGGCATTCAAGATGTTGTTATTCTGCAGATTCATGTTCGTGTTGTGGTTCCTATTGCACCTACTATAGAGAAAATTTGTTGGGATGGATGAGATGCTCAGGCACATGCATTGAAAGTGTTGTCTATCAAACGTGCCATTATTCCTCACATTCGCTCTTGTAGAATAGTTAAGGATGCTTGGGATATACATACCACATTGTATGAGGCTAGGAATGAGGCTCGTGTTGGTTACCTCCAAAAATAGTTGGAGAATGAGCATATGAATGAATGTGATTCTATGTACAATTTTTTGGCAAAGATCAAGGATTTGAAGGAACAATTGAGTTCTGTTGATGAAGTCCTTCCTGATAGTTCACTTTTGTAGACTATTTTGAATGGTCTTCCCAACTCATATCAGAGTTTTTCTTCTACTCTTTGTTTAATGATGAAAGGCAATCTAAATGCCTTAAAATTTGAAGATTAGTTTCTGTTTTGCTGCAGGAAGATGAGTTTAGGCAAAAAAGGTCTATTATGCATGTTGCAGATCAAGCTTTCTTGGCTAGTCAGAAGGGTGAAGGTAAATGGAGCTCATCTACTAGTAAGAACCAATCTGCAAATGCTGCACATTTGAAGAAGAAAGACAAAGGTTGGAAGAAATCAAAAAAGCAGAAATTGATTTGCAAATATTTTAAAGCAAATGATGATGTCATTAAGAGCTATCCAAAACTGGTTTCTAAAGAGGCAAAGAAGAAAGAGGCCAGAATGGTTATTGCATAGGCCTATACACCAAAAATAGAGTTTGCTCATCTTGTGCAGAATGAAGAATGGGCATTTACTATTGTTTGTAGTTTTGACCCATCTTCTCATGAGTAGTGTATGTCTGCAATAGAATCAGATGTTTGGTATTCTGATAGTGGGGCAATGAAACATATTACCTCATAGTGTAGTTTCTTCACTTCACTCGATCCTGCCCCTATAGGGAATACTGTAAGATGCACCAACAACTCCTCTTATTCTGTCATGGGAGTCGGTAAGATCATTCTAACTACTACTGATGGTAGTTCTTTCACTTTGTCAGATACTTCATTTGTGCGAAGGATCAAGAAGAATCTTTTATCAATTTGAGCTTTAGCCAAGATTGGCTTGGTTGTGAAATTTGTTGATGACAAGTGTAGAGTTCATGATTTGTCAAATGGCAATGTGATTATTGCTTTTGGCATTTTATGTCATGGGCTGTATAAGTTCATAGACTATGAGAAATCTGTGAATGATTCAGCATGTGCAGTACATGATTCTCAGGCTATGTTAGATGCAAAGTGTTGGCATGTACGCTTTGATCATCTATATTTTGCTAGTTTGCTATGCATGTGGAAATCTCAAATGGTATCCTCTTTGCCCAAACCTGAGGCACCCGATAAACATGTCTCTCAAGGTTGTATTTTGGGCAAAATGCAGCATTCTTCCTTTCCAAAAGATGGTTCAGATTGACCTACTCAGAAATTGTATCTTGTTCACAGTGATGTGTGTGTTCCTATGCAGACACCCTCTTTTGGACACTACCTTTACTTCAAGACTTTCATCAATGGTTTTTCAAGGCATACATGGGTATATCCATTGAAGGCAAAGTCTGAAGTGTTCATGTGCTTCAACAAAAATTTGGTTTTGGCTGGAAACTTGTCAACATGTAAAATGGGCACCCTCTGTTTTGATCGAGGGGGGGACTATATGTCTTCTGACTTTAAAGCATTTCTGGTTGAATGTGGGATAAAACATTAGTGTATAGTCCATGTACACCTCAACAAAATGGAGTTGCTAAATGGAAGAATAGGTCACTCATGGAGATGGCAAGGTGTATGGTCAAGAGTCAGGCTTTACCACATATTTTTTAGCTTGAGGTTGTCATGTGTGCAACATATGTACTGAATAGGTGTCACACTAAAGCACTATAGTCTATCACTCCATATGAAGCTTGGCATGATCACAAGCCATCTCTTGCTTATCTACGTGTTTTTGGTTGTCTAGCATATGCATTAGTGCCTGAACAACATCGCACAAAATCAGATGATAAAGCAATAACATGTATTTTTGTTGGGTACAATTCTAAAAACAAAGGCGATCATCTATATCATCCACATACTAAATGCATTTTGGTTAGCCATGATGTTGTTTTTGTGGAAGATGCTATTCAGCTTTTACTTTCATATACTAAGGAGACATCTATTAGCTCCAAAGACATGCATGATACTTTGCTTCCTCTTTTTACAGGTGGAAAATCTAGTGCTAGTCCTAATGAGGCAACTTCTCAGCCTTTGTAAGTTTCATTTGATGATGCAGAGCATTCCATTTCTGATGTAGATTTACATGATGCACTTTTTGATGAGAGAGATGATTAGATGCACCCCTATCATAACGTACTCATTCAGGCTCTCATAGGGCCTCTTTTGCATTAGATCACTATGATATGGTTGCCTCTTGTCTCTGTGATGAGCATGAGCTTGTTTTGTTTGATGAAGCACAAAATTCTAAAAATTGGATGCCTACTATGCAATCTGAATATGATGCTATAATGAAGAATGGTACCTAGTATTTATGTGACTTGCCTCCTTGCAAGAAGTCCATTGGCGCACTAAGTGGGTATACAAGCTACAACATAAGCGTGATGGAACATTTTAGAGGTATAAGGCTAGGCTTGTTTCAAAGGGTTATGCATAGGAAAGGGGCATAGATTTTGATGAGACCTTTGCACCTACATGCCAAATGACCACTGTTCATAGCATCTCTGCACTTGCAGCTCATCATGGTTGGAATGTACATTAGCTGGACATTAAAGTAGCATTTCTGAATGGTGACTTGCATGAAGAAGTGTATGTTTTTCAACCCCATGGCTTTGCGTAGAAAGGGCATGAAAACTAGGTGTGCAAGTGAAAGAAGGCATTATATGGTTTAAAGCGAGCACCACGTGCTTGGTATGAGAAGATACATGCCTATCTGATTGCACATGATTTTTAGAACACTCCAATTGAGAGCACCTTATATGTTAAGCGTGATAATGATGTGTTTCTGATAACTGTTGTGTATGTCGATGGCATGCTACTCACGAGTCCTCATGACAAGCATATTGCTGATTCTAAGGCTGATTTGCATGCCTCATTTGAGATGTCTGATTTGGGGAATTTAGTTTATGTAAGTTGATGGTGGAATGGCTTTCTGTCAAACAAAATATATTGACACATTATTGCAGCATTTTGGCCTTGAGGACTATAAGCCTATTGTCACTCCTATGGAGACAAGTTTATGATTGAGTCTTCATGATGCTGGAGATGCATTTGATACAGTTCTCTATCAGCACACTGTTGGATGCTTGATTTACTAATGCATTACTCGATCAAATATTCAGTTTGTTGTCTCAAACATGAGCAAGTTTATGGATTGCTCACAAGTCAAGCATTGGTAGGCGGCTAAGCGCATATTTCACTACCTGAGTGGTACCCGACTACTTGAATTGTTTTATCCTATGGGGGGATCATTACCAATAGATTTGCATGCTATGCTTGGTAGCTCATGTATATCGTGATTGAGCAAGAAGCAGCTTACTATGGCCACTTCCAATTGTGAGGCTCAATATAGGGTAGATTTCACAACGACTATTGTGTGTATGTGGCTCACATCCCTTAAGGCTGATTTGGGTGTTGGTCAATCGTCTTCCACCACCATCTTCACTAATAATCAGAGGACATTGGCAATTGCAAGGAACCCCGTGTTCTGTGCTCACACTAAGCACATTGAGTTGCATTATCATTATGTCTGGGAGAGGTTCTCTGATGGAGAGATAAGCTTGGCATATGTGCCCACATAGGAGAACATTGCGGATCTTTTCATGAAGGTTTTGCCTAGGGAGAAGTTTGAAGCTTTTTACAAAGCTTTGGGCTTACTTTCTTTTGTGGATTGATTCCACATAGCTTGGCACTTTCTTATACATGAGTTCCAACTCCTTGTTCACCGCATCATTCCTAGGGGGTATTTGTTGATATATTTAGGTAGTGATGTTTGTGAACCTAGTAGGACCACCGAGGCACTTTTTTCCGTCTTTAGGATGTTTTCTATATACGCATATTGCCCTAACGAGTTACTTATCTTTGTACATTCTACTGCTTGTGATGGTGCTACCCTAAGTCTTTTCAATAGTACCACATCTTTACATTTTGGTGCACTAATGGCACCGTATCTACACTACATTGACTTCTAAATGGACGTGCCCCCATATTGAGGAGTTACTGCTGCTCGGAATGTGTTAGAGGAGCAATGATTTCTTATGCTCTTTGTAACCTTTTATTATGTGATTATTGATATGCTGTTGAAGGTTCTATCTGGTTTTCTTCTTGCTAACTTGCTATTCTACACTATGATAGTTGGGTGATGGAATCATTTTTTGCCACTATGGCCAACTCTATTGTCCCTATTCTGAAGAACACATCTTCTTATGTATTTTAAGTTTGCAATAAATCCAATCAAGGTTATTACTTATGGTTTTCATACTATTGCACAATAACAGAATAATTATTTTGCATTATTTATCATATGCATTTGTGATGGAATTGTGCCTTATCTCCTCAAATAAGTTATTTAATAAGAAGGATAGGTAGTCATAAATGTCTCCTTTATTGCATTTTATTCCATTCAAAAGCTTATGATGCTTGGCTCTTTGACATGTACATTCTCCACTATTATAAAGTATTATATTTGCTTTCTCCTCGACCTATCGTCTTTTTTATACTTACATTGTTCTGGCTATATTTCCATACTAGGCGTTTGCTCTGTTATGGCTGCAATGGTTTTTCTTTCTCTTATTTTATTTTGATTTTGAAGCCTTTTAGACATTAATCCATTGTCTTTTAGCACGATTTGTTTTTCTGAACTTTATAGGTCTAAGAAAAAAGTGTTTATTTGTATTACCATGAGTATAGTACAACTTACTATAGTACAAACAATCATGGAACAAAACATGGTTGCCATTGGCTCATGGTAATACTAGTTGCTTGAATATCTCTGCTACAATGGTTTGAAATAAGCCCTAGCTATTAGTACAAGGAGCAAAATAGGGAAATTCCCTACTTGTTTTTTATAGATTTTGATTGAAATTTTTGGTTGTTTGCACCTGATTTAAATTTTTGGTTTTTTGCACCTGGTCATATTCTTTCCGAATAGTTCTTGATAGCTTTTTCTACCCACATTCTATTTGAAAAATCTGGATTTGGGTTCTCCACAAACTTACTATGCAAAGGGATTGTTGTCGTTATGTTTATATATAAAATTAAGTCGCTTTCTTCTCTCTTGATGGGCAAGGGAAATTGGAATTGAATATATCACTCTTTGGTATTGATGAAGGCTGATGGTGAACATAATTAATAATCTAAGGCTCTATTATCTACAAGAAGAGACAATTTCGAAAATGTACTTGATTGGCTGGAAAGTTTTAGTGTGACGATATATTTGCTCTATTACTTACAGAAAAAAAAGATCACATGTTATCTTCAAGAAAATATATATATTTATATTGTTCATTATATCAATATATTCAGACATGTTCCTAGGTATGAACATTGCATGAAATTTATTACCATTAATTTCGTTAACCCAGAGATGCATTTAGGTATGGCGACTGCTCTTGAGTTTCATTTGATTTGTATGTATGTGGAATTCTATGTCTTGTGGTCTTGTTTTGCATCTTTGTTGTTAAACACTAATGTGGGTTACATACAATACAATGAATGAGAACTTGTTAAGCATAGGCTGTTTAGTTGGTAGGAATGACACGATTATGATATGAAAGGAATGGGCCACAATCTGTCTGCTTATGGTTATTTGCATACATTGGGGTCCATTCAAAAAGATGCATGCACTTCGGTGGCTACATTTTTCTGTTTTTTTTATAATGATGATTTTTCATTTAAGTAATCCAGGGGGGATATTTTTTTTTAGAGTATAAGAAATTTGGAAAGCACTCACTATGAAGGGGTGGGCAGCCCTCAACATAAAGATTCCATTAGACATGTCGAGCCACAGCCCCTAGACATACACAACTGCGGAATATTACTCGATATCTAAGCTACAAATTTGTTCTTCTCGAAAACCATACAAGAAGTCGAGATGCATGCGCTATACAAGTTTATTGATGTATGAGGTTGAAAAATACACTTGTCTATCTTGCCATGCTTTTATAGCTTATATCTTCATCAAAGTCAAATATGATATTACCATCTCTTTTTTTTTAAATGGAGGTTCGGCTGAGGCCTATTCCTCCGAGCTTTACCTTTGAAATTGCAACTGTACAAGGAAGGGCATAGTACCCATGGGATCCCCCTTATCCCATAAGAACAGGGGTTTACATGGCTGGGTTAAACGGTGGTCACAACTACCATGGGGCTAGAAAAATGGTGGCACATCAGCCACATGCTTCATCTTTCCAAGTTATACATGTCCCTTACATGTTGCCAATGGGAGTTGAACCCTTGCCCCTACCTCAAGAGGCAAGAGGCCCAACCACCTACCTTAGCATAAAGGTGCTTTATTTTCACATCTATGGCTATTTAATTCCTATATGATAGTAGGAAATGTTAAGTGTTGCTTGATTATAGAAGAGAGATGATAGATCACTCGATGGCTCTACACTAACTAATCTAGATTGGGAATGTACCATCCCAATAAGGGCTTTATTATACGTTGATTAGTGGGTTTTAATAACATTTGTGATGCATGACTTCAAAATGTATTTTTAGAATTCAGCGGGCGTGGTTTAGCAGATGAGCCTTGTATTTCTAGGTAGATGATCAGGGTTCAAGTCTCCCCTAGGGCTGGATGCCTTAGTGTTCCCCAATATGGATGCCTCTACCTTACAAGGTCGGGTGTGTGTGTCTTTCCAAATTCATTGTATTCTCAAAAAAAAAATGTATTTGCAGACTCTTGGTTATGATTTTTAGAGAGTGCACGCTAGGGTGCATAGGCTGTTGTGTGGTGGGAGTCTCCTTGGTCATATATCTTTGTTTTCAGTATTTTTTTCTACTAATTTGATACTTGATTTTTTATTTTAATAGTTAAAAGATTAGAGATAAGTAAACGGTAATTTTTTGTTGTAAAAATTAACCAAGGCATTTTCCGGTAACCTCCATATGGTTTTAGTCCCTAGCCAACTTTCAAATTAATATTTAAAAGCTGAACTTTTAGTAATTCATAATACAATCATTGGCTTGCTAGTGAGAATATTACAATCTCTTTTTTATTTAAATGGAGGTTCGGCCGAGGCCTATTCCCCCGAACTTTAACTTTGAAATTGCAACTGTACAAGGAAGTGCATAGTACCCATGGGATCCCCCTTATCCCACAAGAACAAGGATTTACATGGTTGGGTTAAACCGTGGTCACAACTACCATGGGGCTAGAAAAATGGTGGCACATCAGCCACATGCTTCATCTTTCCAAGTTATACATGTCCCTTACATGTTGCCAATGGGGGTTGAACCCTCGCCCCTACCTTAAGAGGCAACAAGCCCAACCACCTACCTTAGCATAAAGGTGTTTTATTTTCGCATCTATGGCTATTTAATTCCCATATGATAGTAGGAAATCTTAAGTGCTGCTTGATTATAGAAGACAGATGATAGATCATTCGATGGCTCTACACTAACTAATATAGATTGGGAACGTACCATCCTAGTAAGGGCTTTATTATACGTTGATTAGTGGGTTTTAATAACATTTGTGATGCATGAGTTCAAAATGTATTTGCGGAATCCAGCGGGCATGGTTTAGCAGATGAGTCTTGTACTTCTAGGTAGATGGCCAGGGTTCAAATCCCACCTAGGGTTGGATGCCTCAGTGTTCCCCAAGATGGATGCCTCTACCTTACAAGGTCTGGTGTGTGTGTCTTTCCAAATTCATTGTACTCTCAAAAAAAAAATGTATTTGCTAACTCCTCGTTATGATTTTTAGACAGTGCATGCTAGGGTGCATAGGCTATTGTGTGGTGGGAGTCTGCTTGGTCATATACCTTTGTTTACAGTATTTTTTTCTATTAATTTGATACTTGATTTTTTTTAATACTTAAAAGACTAGAGATTAGTAAACGGTAATTTTCTGTTGTAAAAATTAACCAAGGCATTTTCCGGTAACCTCCATATGGTTTTAGTCCCTAGCCAACTTTCAAATTAATATTAAAAAGCTGAAATTTTAGTAATTCATAATACAATCATTGGCTTGCTAGTGAGAATATTACCATCTCTTTTTTTTTTTAAATGAAAGTTCGGCCGAGGCCTATTCCCCCGAGCTTTAACTTTGAAATTGCAACTGCACAAGGAAGGGCATAGTACCCATGGGATCCCCATTATCCCACAAGAACAAGGGTTTACATGGCTGGGTTAAACGGTGGTCACAACTACCATGGGGTTAGAAAAATGGTGGCACATTAGCCACATGCTTCATCTTTCCAAGTTATACATGTCCCTTACATGTTGCCAACGGGGGTTGAACCCTCTCCCCTACCTCAACAGACAACAAGCCCAACCACCTACCTTAGCATAAAAGGTGTTTTATTTTCGCATCTATGGCTATTTAATTCCTACATGATAGTAGGAAATCTTAAGTGCTGCTTGATTATAGAAGACAGATGATAGATCATTCGATGGCTCTACACTAACTAATATAGATTGGGAATGTACCATCCTATTAAGGGCTTTATTATACGTTGATTAGTGGGTTTTAATAACATTTGTGATGCATGAGTTCAAAATGTATTTGCGGAATCCAGCGGGCGTGGTTTAGCAGATGAGCCTTGTATTTTTAGGTAGATGGCCAGGGTTCAAGTCCCATCTAGGGTTGGATGTCTCAGTGTTCCCCAAGATGGATGCCTCTACCTTACAAGGTCGGGTGTGTGTGTCTTTCCAAATTCATTGTACTCTCAAAAAAAAATGTATTTGCGGACGCCTGGTTATCATTTTTAGAGAGTACATGCTAGGGTGCATAGGCTATTGTCTGATGGGAGTCTGCTTGGTCATATATCTTTGTTTTCAGTATTTTTTTTACTACTTGAATTTTTTTTAATAGTTAAAAGACTAGAGATTAGTAAACGGTAATTTTTTTGTTGTAAAAATTAACCAAGGCATTTTCCGGTAACCTCCATATGGTTTTAGTCCCTAGCCAAC
This sequence comes from Ceratopteris richardii, assembly GCA_020310875.1. Lineage (NCBI taxonomy): Eukaryota > Viridiplantae > Streptophyta > Polypodiopsida > Polypodiales > Pteridaceae > Ceratopteris > Ceratopteris richardii. The sequence goes on from CM035437.1 coordinate 101,693,250, forward strand.
TTTCAAATTAGTATTAAAAAGCTGAAATTTTAGTAATTCATAATACAATCATTGGCTTGCTAGTGCGAATAGACCATCTCTTATCCTATTGTTGATCTTATGTCCATCCTAAGAATAATTTTTAGGTTAGTACTTCTATGAAGGCCTGGTAACATTTGTTATTTTCATTGGAAGGAACTTCCTAGAGATTCGTTGAATATTTGTCAATCTAGAATGAAATTTTACTAATACTTTGATCTTATGATCTCTATTGTATGTATATATATATATATTGTATATATATATATATATATATATATATATATATATATATATATATATATATATATATATATATATATATATATATATATATATATATATATCATGTATAGATCATTACAAATGATTCCATATTATTTTATTAATCAAGAGTGTAACGTTGTCTTAACTCTTTTAAGATTATTTTCAACTTAGACCTATATACCGATTAGATTATAGATCATTACAAATGATTCCATATTATTTTATTAATCAAGAGTGTAACCTTGTCTTAACTCTTTTAAGATTATTTTCAAGTTAGACCTATGTACCGATTAGATTACTAAAATCATTTGCTCTTTCCGTGTTCGTGTTAGGGAATTCTTTTGAAGAAGGGGGCATGAGTGTTTGTAGAGACGAAGAGAAGAGTAGAAAACAAATTCACATTGCACCGAAAAGTTTCTTCAATTGATTTATGCAAAAGTTCTACAACTCTTGATGGAAGAAAGGAGACAGAGAAAATGTCATTCACTTACTGCACAATACACCCTTAGACAAAAGAGTAGAACACAAGTACAACAAAAGTACTTTGAAACTACTATGCTTGCAGGTATACAATCTCTGTGTGCATGCTTTTTACCTTGACTTAGAGGCTTGCCTCTATGCACCCTTGCACTAAAGCCTCCTTTCAAGATGAAGCACAGATCACACTTGGACTAACAACGCTCAACTATTATCATTGGGTAGCACTCACTCACACTAGTTTGTCTTCTCTAGGTTGAGGTTTGATGTGGAGTAGAGAATGTACTGCAGATAGACTTCTCAGAGTCGCACACTTTTTTGTGTCAATGTTTTGCTTGGATCTCAGTGCACAGTGTAAAGTTTTTAATGAATGAGTATTCAGAATTTAAGTTAGAAGGTAAGGAAACTATGGCTGAAAGCATTTAGCAAAATAGGACTTGTGCTGTGAGAAATCAACCTTAGAAGTGGACTATGTCAAAGTCCCTTGTTTAGGAAGACAGTTTCTAACATACTTTTGATCTTAATGATCAAATGAGAATTTTAATGATTCTTTTGAAGGACTAATGTTCGATATGATTACGCAAAGGTAGCTTGGAGGTATGTATATCATTAGTTTGAAGAAATCTAAAGATATGTGTAGGTAATGAAGTCAATCTTTGAAGCAGACTTCTTGAAGAAGGAAAATTGTCACTCAGAGAAGTGATAGTGGAAGACTTGTTAAATTAAGGTAACATTTGTGTAAATTTTGGTCTATAAATGATATAGAGGTGCTCTTAAATCAATATAGATCAAGCTTTTGGAGATTTAGAGGTCTCCAACAAGAAAGATGGTATGTGTAGTTGATTCTTTGAGTATGTGCTTAAAGAAAAGAAGTGGATATGGACAGTACATAAATATTGGGGGTTTGCATGCTTCCGCAGACATCGAACTCCAACAATTGGTATTAGAGAAGATTCCCGCTTCATCGAGGGCATCATCGACTCCCCTCCGATAACAGTCTTAGAATCACATGAAAATTGGTGAGCATACTCGGGGTGAATAGGCCTCCAAATGCACTATCTGTTGGAGTTAGACGTCTGCGGAAGCACGTGAACAGCACAAGGAAGAAAAAGAAGCTTGGAGCACAACACACAATACTAAATGTATTACCACTAGAATGTGCAAAGATAAGTAGCCCATTAGGGAAATAATTGTATATACAAGCCGGGGGGAAAAAACCTCCTAAAGAGGGAAAAAAGTGCCGTGATGGTCCTAGAGTGTTCACACACATCACTACCTAAATATATCAACAAATCCCCCCATGGAGTGATGCGATGAACAAGGAGCTGGCACTCATGTATAAGGAAGTGCCAAGCTATGTGGAAATCACTCCACAAAAGGAAGTAAGCCCAAAGCTTTGCAAAAAGCTTAAAACTTCTCCCTAGGCAAGCCTTGGTGAAAAGGTCTGCAATGTTCTCCTGCATGGGTGCATATGCCAAGCTGATCTTCCCAATAGAGAACCTCTCCCTGACATAATGATAATGCACCTCAATGTGCTTAGTGCGAGCATGGAACATAGGGTTCCTCACAACTGCCAATGCGCTCTGAGTGTCAGTGAAGATGGTGGTGGCAGAAGACTGAACAACACCCAAATCATCCATAAGATGTCTGAGCCACACACACTCAACACTCACTGTGAAAGCTACCCTATACTCAGTCTCACAACTGGAAATGGCCATAGTAGTATGCTTCTTGCTCAACCAAGATATACATGAGCTAGCAAGCATGAAGCAAAAGCCACTAGTGGACACACAAGTGTCATAGAAACGAGCCCAATCAAAGTCACAAAAAGCATGCAATTCTAGTGGTAGTGATCCCCCCTTGGGATAAAACAACCCAAGTAGTCGAGTACCACTCAAGTAGTGAAAGATGTGCTTAACCGCCTGCCAATGCTTGGCTCCTAGGCAATGCATAAACCCACTCATCTGTGAGACAGCAAACTGAATATCTGGCCAAGTAATGCATAAGTAAATCAAGCATCCAACTGCCTGCTGATAGAGAACAACATCAAACGCATCTCTAGCATCATGAAGACTCAATCCTAAACATGTCTCCATAGGAGTGGCAATAGGTTTACACTCTTCAAGGCCAAAATGCTACAATAAAGTATCAATGTATTTCGTTTGACACAAATCCATTCCACCATCAATGTGCATAAACTGAATGCCCAAATAGTGATGCAAATGCCCCAAATCAGACATCTCAAATGAGGCATGCAAATGAGCCTTAAAATTAGCAATATGCTTCTCATGAGGACCAGTGATCAGCATGTCATCAACATACACCACAATGATCAGAAGTACATGATTAGCACGCTTGACATATAAGGTGCTTTCAGTTGGACTATTTTCAAAACCATGTGCAATCAGATAGGCATGTATCTTTTCATACCAAGCATGTGGTGCTTGCTTTAAACCATATAATGCCTTCTTTAACTTGCACACCTGGTTTTCATGCCCTTTCTGCACAAAGCCACAAAGCTGAAAAACATACACTTCTTCATGCAAGTCACCATTGAGAAATGTTATCTTAATGTCCAACTCATGTACATTCCAACCATGATGAGCTCCAAGTGCACAAATGCTATAAAAAGTAGTCATTCGGCATGTAGGTGCAAAGGTTTCATCAAAATCAATGCCTCTTTCCTACGCATAACCCTTTGCAACAAGCTTAGCCTTATACCTGTCAAGTGTTCCATCATGCTTATGCTTCAGCTTGTAAACCCACTTAGTGCCAATGGCCTTCTTGCTTGGAGGCAAGTCACATAAAGACCAAGTACCATTCTTCATTATAGCATCATATTCAAATTGCATAGCAGCCATCCAATTTTTTGAATTTTGTGCTTCATCAAACAAAACACGCTCATTCTCATCCTAGAGACTAGATGCATCCATAGCATAGCAATCTCATGCAAAAGAGGCACTATAAGAGCCTGAACGAGTACGATAGGATAGAGGTGCATCTAATTTGCTGTCACGCAAAGTCTGCTCGAGCCATTTTGGCATAGTTTTTGTCTACTCAATGTCATTTCTCTCATCAACAAGTGCATCATGTAAATCTGCATCAGAAATGGGATGATATGCATCATCACATGAAACCTACAAAGGTTGAGAAGTTGCCTCAGTAGCACCACCACTAGAATGTCCACCTGTAAAAACAGGTAGCAAAGTATCATACATGTCTTTGGAGCTAACAGATGTCTCCTTAGTACATGAAAGCAATGATTGAATAGCATCTTCCACAAAAACAACATCACAGCTAACCAGAATGTGTTTAGTCTATGGATGATACAGACAATGACCTTTACTTTCAAAACTGTACCCAACAAAAATACATTTTACTACTTTATCATCCAATTTTCTGTGATGTTGTTCAGGCAGGAATGCATATGTCAAATTAACAACCAAAAACATGCAGATGAGCAGCAGATGGATTGCGATCATGCCAACCCTCATATGGAGTGATAGACTGTAGCGCTTTAGTGGGACACCTGTTAAGTACATATGTTGCATACATGACAGCTTCAAGCCAGAAACTATGTCGTAAAGCCAGAGTCTTGACCATACACCTCGCCATCTCCATGAGTGACCTATTCTTCCGTTCAGCAAATCCATGATGTTAAGGTGTATACGACACTGTACACTGGTGTTTTATCGCATGTTCAACAAGAAATGCATTAAAATCAGAAGACATATATTCCCTCCCTTGATCAGAATGGAGGGTGCCCATTTTACATGCTGACAAATTTTCAACCAAAACCAAAAACGATTTGAAGCACATGAAAACTTCGGACTTTGCTTTCAATGGATATACCCATGCATGCCTGGAATAATCATCAATGAAAGTCACGAAGTAAAGATAATTTCCAAAAGAGGGTGTTTGCACAGGACCACAGACATCACTATGAACAAGCTATAATATTTTAGTAGCCCGAACTAAACCATCTTTTGGAAATGAGGAATGCTGCATTTTGCCCAAAATACAGCCTTCACATACATGTTTATCGAGTGCCTCAAGCTTGGGCAAAGAGGACACCATTTCAGATTTCTGCAAGCATAGAAAATTAGCAAAGTTCAGATGACCAAAGCGTGCATGCCAAAGCTTTGCATCTGAAATAGCCTGAGAATCATGTACTACACATGCCAAATCATTCACTGATCTTTCATAGTCTATGAGCTTATACAGCCCACAACATAAAATGCCAGAAGCAATAATCACATCACCATTTGACAGATCATGAAGTGTACATCTTTCATTTACTCTATATCAAATTCAGAATGGATGTCTCCAGTACATTTGTCATCAATAAATTTCACAGCCAAGTGAATCTTGGCTAATGCAAAAACTCATAACAGATTCTTCTTGATCCCTGGCACAAATAAAGCATCTAACAAAGTGAAAGAACTACCATTAGTAGTAGTCGAAATGATCTTACCATAACAGATAAGAGGGGCTATTGGCGCATGTAACAATATTCCTTGTAGCGATAGGCTTGAATGAGGAGTAGAAACTCCGCTGGGAGGTAATATGTTTGGTCGCCCCACTATCAAAGTACCAAACATCTGAGTCTATTGCAGACATGCACTGCTCATGAGAAGATGGGTCAAAACTACAAACAGTAGTAAACGCCCGTTTTTCTTCCTACACAAGTTTAGTAGACTCTGTTTTTGGTGTAGATGCCTTTGCAACAACCATTCCAGCCTCTTTCTTCTTTGCCTCTTTATTAGCTGGTTTTGCACAGTTCTTGATGATATGATCATTTCCTTTACAGTACTTGCAAAACAATTTTTGTTTTTCTGATTTCTTTTCATCTTTGTCTTCCCTCTTCGATTGTGCAAAATTATCAGATTTTTGCTTACTATTTGAAGAGCTCCATTTTCCTTTGCCCTTCTGACTAGCTAGGAAATCTTGATCTTCAATATGCATAATGGACCTATTCTGCCTGGACTGATCTTCTTGCAACAAAAAAGAGTCTAACTCCTCAAATGAAAAGGCATTTGGATTGCCTTTCATCATCAACCAAAGAGTAGAAGCAAAACTCTGATATGAATCAGGAAGACCATTTAGAATGGTCTGCACAAGTAAGCTATTTGGTATAACCTCATCAGCACAAATCAATTGTTCCTTCAAGCCTTTGATCTTTGTTAGAAAACTGTCCATAGAGTCACCTTCATTCATGTTTTCACTCTCCAACTCTTTTCGAAGGTAAGCAACACGAGCCTCATTCCTAGCTTGGTACAATGTGGTAAGTGTATCCCAAGCATCCTTTGTTGTATTACAAGAGCGTATGTGAGGAATAATGGCATGTTTGAAAGACAAAGCTATCAATGCATGTGCTTGGGCATCTTTGCAATCCCAAGCAATTTGCACTATAGTAGGTGTAGCAGAAACCATAGCACAAACAAGAATATGCAGAATATCATCATCTTCGACACCTTCTGCATCAGCTTCAGTACCTACAGTTGTAACAGTTGCATATATGATAGGACGTTTTTCAAAACCCTCACAATGTTCCATAGTCCTTTTACAACCAATACATGTCGCATCATATAATCCCATAACAAGTATTTGGTACCATCCAACTTATCCTCAATAGCCAACATACGGAATACATCACTACTTTCAGCCATGGTTGGTGACTAAAACACCTTGATGCAAAAAATTGACTGTATCTCAAAAAGTTGAACAAAAATACCCATATGAATTTTGCTAGACCTGTAGTAGGCTTTGCGATGCTTATACTGGCGAACCAAAACTGGTATATACCTTTGGCACAAGAAGACAAACGCGCTTGCACAAGCACTATGATAGTGCGTTAAGAGGCTGAAACAAGCTCAGATAACAATTTCGACTGAAAGGAGCTCAAATCTTGGAAACACGCTGAGTATGCTCAACAAAATTCGTGCGATTGTGAGACTGCAACTAGAGGGGTCTCGACGATGCCCTAGATGAAGCGGTGACCTTCTCTGATACTAATTGTTGGAGTTAGACGTCTACATAAGCACGCGAAGAGCACAAGGAAGAAGAAGAAGCTTGGAGCACAACACACAATACTGAATGTATTACCACTAGAATGTACGAAGATAAGTAGCCCATTAGGGCAATAGGCGTATATACAAGCCGGGGAAAAAACCTCCTAAAGAGTGTTAGCAGCCGCCGGATTGGAAATTTATAACTGAATCTTGTTCGCACGAGCAAAAAGTTGTTACAGACAGTTTGTAAAAGTTATATAAATCAAAGAAAGACGCGCCAGTGACATTCCGTGGTGGATCACCAAACTGTCTGTCTGGGTGACTGAGCGGGGCGTTACTGTAGTGTTTGTTTGCATAATTTCAAGTTTTCTGAGGTTTATGTTCACCTCTTGTCTTGTCTGCCGTCGACATCTGTTCTGTTCCTTAACTTTCTGAGGTTTATGTTCACCTCTTGTCTTGTCTGCCGTCGACATCTGTTCTGTTCGTTAACTTTATAGACGATTGGGAAGATCACCAGACTGTCTGTCTGGGTGGTTAAGTGAACGTTACTGTGTTGTTGTGGAGCATTCCTGAGTATATTGCTCTTGTTCCTATTTTGTTATCGGTCGATACTTGTCTGTTGGTGAGTTTCATAGTTGTTCAGAAGATTATCCAACTGTGGTCTGAGCGAGTTATTCTATGGAGTTTCTATGGTAACTAGTAGGTGTACCGTGGAGTTGATCTTCTAATAATACGCCGTGACGTGCTGAGGAAGTCTGTGTGGTCGTGGTCGTATGTCTGGGAGGGATCTGTACTGTATTGCCTTCAGTATTGAGATCTGTCCTCCTACGGTAAAATTAAGCTACAGTAAAGATTCCTTGGGTTGCGTGTTGAACCTTCAGTACGGTGTATCTGAATACCTGGATTCGCTGTGTCTTCGGACATTGGTCGGATTGTGGCATCCATTCGGTAAAGGTTGACGATTACTCTTGTTTCTGATATTGTCAGTAAGTTAGGTGCAGATGCAACATAGTATCTTAGCGTATTCGATACATGTGGCTGAGCTAAGCCGTGAACGGGAATATCTAATTACAATAGAATCTTGATAGAGCACTCAGTATCAATATATTGCTGTGAAAGTCACAAAGTAAAGATAGTTTCCAAAAGAGGGTGTCTGCATAGGACCACAGACATCACAATGAACAAGCTGCAATTTCTAAATAGCTCAAACTCAACCATCTTTTATGAATGAGGAGCACTACATTTTTCCCAAAATGCAGCCTTCATAGGCATGTTTACCATGTGCCTCAAGTTTGGGAAAAGAGGACACCATTTCATATTTTTGCAAGCGTAGCAAACTAGCAAAATTCAGATGACCAAAGCATGCATGCCAAAGCTTTGTGCCTGACATAGCCTAAGAATCATATACTGCACATGCTAAATCGTTCATAGAGTTTTCATAGTCTATGAGCTTACACAACCCACAACATAAAATTATAGAAGAAATGATGACATAGCCATTTGAGAGATCATGAATTGTACATTTGTCATCAACAAATTTCACAACCAAGCAAATCTTGGCTAAAGCTAAAACTAATAACAAATTCTTCTTGATCCCAGGCACAAATGAAGCATCTAGCAATGTAAAAGAATTACCATCAGCAATAATCAGAATGATCTTACCAACTCCCATGACAGGATAAGAGGAGTTTTTGGTGCATGTGATAGTATTCCCTCTAGGGGAAGGCTCGATTGAAGTGAAGAAACTATGGTGCGAGGTAATATTTTTGGTTTCCCCACTATCAAAGTACCAAACATCTAAGTCTACTATAGACATACATTGTTCATGAAAAGATGGGCCATAACTGAAAACAGTGGTAAATGACCATTCTTCATTCTACACAAGATTAGAAAACTCTATTTTGGTTTGTAGAGGCCTCTACAAAAACCATGCCAGCCTCTTTATCAGCCACTTTTGGACATCTCTTTATGACACGATCATTTCCTTTTTAGTATTTGCAAAACAATTTTTTCTTTTTTGTTTTCTTCTAGTCCCTACCATCCTTCTTTGATTGTGCAAAATTAGTATATTTGTGCTTACTAGTAGAAGAGCTCCATTTACCTTTGTCTTTCTCACTAACCAAGAAGATTGATCTTCAACACACATAATGGACCTTTTCTGCCTACACTCATCTTCCTGCAAGAGAACAAAGACTAACTCTTCAAATGTTAAGGAATTTGGATTGCCTTTCATCATCAAATGAGGAGTAGAAGCAAAACTCTGATATGAATTGGGAAGACAACTTAGAAGATTCTACACAAGTGAACTTCCTCGCAAAACTTCATCAGTAGAAATCAATTGTTCCTCGAATCTTTGATCTTTGTTAGAAAACTATCCATGGAATCTCCTTCATTCATCTGCTCACTCTCCAAGTGTTTTTAGAGGTAAGCAATACGAGCCTCATTCCTTGCCTAGTATAAAAAGGTAAGTGTACCCCAAGCATCCTTAATTGTTCTGCAAGAGTGAATGTGAGGAATAATGGCATGTTTGATAGACAAGGCTATCATTGCATGTGCCTGAGCATCTTTGCCATCCCAAAAAATTTGCTCTGCAGTAGGTGTAGGAGGAGCTGCAACACATATAGGAACATGAAGAATATCTCCATCTTCAACCCCGTCTACATCACCTTCAGCAACTATATTTGCAAGTGTAATGGGACGTTTTTCAACACCTTGCACAATATTCCATAGTCCTTTTGCAACCAATACATGATGCATCATATAAGCCCAGAATGGATAACTAGTACCATCCAACGTATCTTCAACAACCAACATATCCAATACATCATTGCTTTCAACCATGGCCACTGACTAAAATACCATGATGCAAGAAAATCATTGTATCTCAAAACATTGAGTAGAACTAGCCTGCTGAGTTCTGCAAGACTTGTAGTAGACTTCGAGGTGCTAATACTAGCAAACTGAAACGTGTATATATCTTTGGCACAAAAGTACAAAATTGCCTACACAAGCATAATGATAGTGTTGATATATTTAGGTAGTGATGTGTGTGAACAATCTAGGACCGTGGGGGCACTTTTTTCCCTCTTGTTAAACGCTTGTTCTTCTAACTGTCAGAAGTGCGTTTAAGCGATTCTTGGGTGCTTGGGAGTGGAAGGGGTCTGTTAGACAGAGGCCCTGTACTTAGTTCCCGTACATGGGTATATCTATTGAAAGAAAAGTTTGAGGTGTTTATGTGCTTAAAATAGTTCTTGGTTTTGGCTAAAAAAAATTCATCATGGAAAATGGGCACCCTTTGTTCTAATCGAGGGGGGGAAGATATGAAAGCACACTGATATGTGGGGTCCTAGCAAGGATCCATCCATCTCAAGATCAAGGTACTATGTCTCTATTATTGATGATTATAGTAGGTGGAAAGTTCTCTATTTTATGAAGCATAAGGATGAGGTGTTTACATGTTTTAAGAAATACTTGGTTTTAGTGGAAAACCAAACAGGGAGGAGCTTGAAGAGAATCAGGTCTGATGGAGGTGGTGAGTACTTCTCACATGAGTTTGATCTATTCCTATAGGACAAAGGTATAAAGAGGGAAGTAACAACTAGGTATACTCCTGAATTGAATGGAGCGACAGAAAGAAAGAACAAGTTAATTGTTGAGGCGGCTAGGTCTATGTTAAATGAGAAAAAATTACCTAATTATTTATGGGTAGAGGTTGTTTCTACATCTGCTTATTTAGTTAACAGGATTCCATCCAAGTCATTGGATGGCATGACACCATATGAAGCTTGGAATGGTAGGAGATCTTCATTGGATTATTGCAAGATATTTGGGTCCATTGCCTATGCACACATCCCATCACAAATTAGAGGGAAACTTGATCCTAAGGCTGAGAAGTGCATATTCATTGGGTATTATTAGAATCAAAAGGGCTATAGACTTTCTAATCCCACTAACAAGGCATTCATAGTTAGTAGGGATGTAATCTTTGATGAGAATAACTCTTGGTTTGAAGATGATTATAGGAACGTTAAACTACCATATGACTTGGAAAATGATTTTCCAACCCTAACTAAAGAAAACCAACACTAAGCAGAGGATATCAACTCAGAAGATGAGGAGCATGTTGATTTCAAAGCTTGGAACTCAAGAAGCAAGTGCAAACACAAGCAATTAGAGTATCTACCAGAGTCATCCAATCAAGCTTTAAGAAGTCACAAAGCAAAAGTAAGAAGCCCATAAGGTATGGATATGATACATCCTTATTCAAAAAGCACTCTATGTACATCACTAAAAATTCAATGGCAGAGGATCCTTATTCATTTGAAGAGGCTAAGAAGAATAAAGAGTGGATAGATGCTCTGCAGGAAGAAGTGGAAGCATTGCAAGAGAATCATACTTTGGACGTAGTTCCCAAGAAACTAGATATGAAGGTAATTGGTTCAAGGTGGATATATAAAGTTAAAAAGAACTCTGATGGCTCTAAAAACAGGTACAAGGTAAGACTAGTGGCAAAAGGATTTGCCCAAACACATGGATTAGACTATGAAGAAACATTTTCTCTTGTGGCAAAGATGCCAACAATGAGAGTATTGGTAAGTCTTGCTGCATCCAAAAATTGGACTTATATCAATTAGATTTCAAGAATGCCTTTTTGAATGGTTGGATATCACAAGAGGTGTATATGGCACAACCACCAGGTTTTGAAGATGAAGGAAAAGTATGTTATGTATGCAGGCTTAGAAAGCACTCTATGATCTCAAGCAAGCTCTTAGAGCCTGGAACCATAGACTTGTTACCTATTTGCTGGATCAAGGCTTTGTAGCAAGCAAGGTAGATTTTTCTTTGTTTGTGAAGAAGAACAAATCAGAGATCATCTACTTTTGTGTCTATGTAGATGATATCATTAATACAGATAATGACTCTGAAGACATCAAGCAGGTCAAGGCTCACTTGATGAATGAATTCAAAATCAGTGATCTAGGGTTGCTGACTTATTTCCTTGGCTTAGAACTTGTGTATATAGATTCAGTTATATTCATCACACAAAGGAAGTACATAAATGATATGTTGATCAAATTTAAAATGGATAACACTAAAGGTGTAGGTATTCCTATGGAGATCAATGATAAGCTAATCTCATATGAAGGTGAACCACTTGATGATATTAAAGGGTATCAACAACTTGTGGGTAGTCTTAATTATGCTACCTTGATAAGAGTAGATATTGCATATGCAGTGAGTACATTAAGTCAATTCATGCATGTACCAAGGAAGCCACACATGGAAGCTGCAAAGAGGGTGCTTAAGTACCTAAAGGGTACAATGAGTGAGAGATTATTCTATCCCTTCACATCTGACATAAACATAAAGTTATACTCTAATGTAGATTGGGTTGGCTCCAAGGATGATAGGAGGAGCACTTTAGGGTATCTATCTTTTGCAGGTTCAAAGCTAATATCATGGTCATCCAAGAAGCAACCAACTATGGCGTTATCTTCCACAGAAGCAGAATATAGAGGCTTGGCCAATGCAACTCTGGAAGCTATGTGGCTCAAGCAATTGTATGTAGATTTGGGGATACATTCTTACACTCCAACTATATTTGGAGATAATACCAGCTCACTTCATTTGGTTGCTAATCGTGTGTGCCACGCCAGGACTAAGCACATTGAAGTGCATTATCATTATGTTAGAGAAAAATTGCTAAGTAAATACATTCAGATAGCATATGTGTCAACTCATTTGCAATGTGTAGATTTACTCACTAAAGCATTGCATGGAACAAAGTTGAACAGGTTCAAACTGATGATTGGACTGCAAGAGATCAAGGAGATGAAACACATTAAGAAATGTTATGTGTGTGGAGAGAACCATCCTACACACATGTGTGCTCATCAAAAACCACAACACTTACAAGATAGGAGAACACTCAATTATTGTACTTTGGAAAAAAAATGGACAAATCATAGAAGAGATGAGTGTTTCTACAACAAATAACTTGTGAGGAAAAGGGCTTACCAAGTTCAAACAAGTCAACATAGAGATTTTGGGGAAAAACCTAGACCTCTTCTAGGACCACAACCACCTATACCAACCAATGTAGTACTATTTAAATATGCTCCAACAAGAGAAAATTTGGAAAGGTCATTAATACCATCTAAGGAGTACCCAAAAGATTACCATAGTCATCCAGAGGAATATTGTGAACAACATAGTTAAGATTATACTTATGATAAGGAACCTAATCTTCAAGCATTGGATCTAGGCAATGGGAGAATTGAAATGGATGCAACAACCTTCATGTACATAGACAATGATTATATGTCAAACCAAAAACCACAATTCAAAACAACACAAAAGGTGACTTGTTACAGGTATGTTGGAGACCATTTTGTGAGAGAGTACGCTCAACCACCTACTTTGAGAGTAGAAGGAGCTTACTGTAAGGATTGTGGATGAGAACACGTAATTAAATATTGCTCAATAAATCCACAAAAACAAAACATAAAATCTCATAGTCGTCTAAAATCAATAGAGATTCTAGAGAATATAGAGTAAGAGAAAAACCCCCTTGCAATTAGTGACAAGATTACATGAAAGAGAATAGAAAATAACACTAGAAGAGGATAAAAGAGAATTTAAAAGGAATGGTTCATGGAAAGAGAGGAGAGCTAAACAAAAGGCCAAGCGGGAGAGAAAATTAGAAGATAAAGAAAAAAAGACACAGACCAACATTCAAAATACATTGCAAGATTCAAGTCTAACACAAAGTGAGAATTGTAGCCATTTGAAAAAATTGTCAAAGCAATTGGAGACTTTAATAAGGGCATAGAAAGCAAGACTATGGGAATGACCAAGTATTGTATATTAGGAAAAAGTATACCCTATGCCTAACCCAGAAGACGGAAGAATAATGTTATGTAAGGAAGTAATATAGAAAACCCACCAACTACTTGAGCAAGAAATTACAAAATCTCCAATTACAAACAAAGGAAACATACAAGAAAAACTACGTGAGGAGTTCTTAAAAGACAAGATACAGAAATGCCGATACACACAATGAGCAAAAAGAGTAATATAAGAGAAGGCCACAAGAAGATGAGGACATGTTGAACATGCAAGTCAAAATATTTTATCATTGCAAGATTATATGCCAATGGACTTTAGGAGAAACAATTATGGAAAACCCTGATTTCCAACATCTCTTCACAAAATCATTAGAAATCCCTAGTGCTGATGGAGATGAAGAATCAATAATGCAGATACCTATAGATAAAATTGGGGGATACTATGAAGGAGAAGAGGGAAATACAATACTCTCAGTCCATTTTGGTGAAAAACAAACCAATGCTATTTTAGATAATGGAGCTGGTTGTTGGAGTTAGATGTCTGTGGAAGCACGCGAACAGCACAAGGAAGAAGAAGAAGCTTGGAGCCCAACACACAATACTGAATGTATTACTAGAGAATGTACAAAGATAAGTAGCCCATTAGGGCAATAGGCATATATACAAGCCGGGGGAAAAAAACCTCCTAAAGAGGGAAAAAAGTGCCCCGGCGGTCCTAGAGTGTTCACACACATCACTACCTAAATATATCAACAAATCCCCCCTCGGAGTGATGCGGTCAACAAGTAGCTGGCACTCATGTATAAGGAAGTGCCAAGCTATATGGAAATCACTCCACAAAAGGAAGTAAGCCCAAATCTTTGCAGAAAGCTTCAAACTTCTCCCTAGGTAGAGCCTTCGTGAAAAAGTCTGCAATGTTCTCCTGAGTGGGCACATATGCCAAGCTGATCTCCCTAGCACAGAACCTCTTGCTGACATAATGATAATGCACCTCAATGTGCTTAGTGCGAGCATGGAACACAGGGTTCCTCGCAACTACCAATGCGCTTTGACTGTTAGTGAAGATGGTGGTGGCAGAAGACTGGCCAACACCCAAATCAGCCATAAGGCGTCTGAGCCACACACACTCAACAGTCATTGTGAAAGCTTCCCTATACTCAGCCTCACAACTGGAAGTGGCCACAGTAGGCTACTTCTTGCTCAACCAAGATATACATGAGCTACCAAGCATGAAGCAAAAGCCATTGGTGGACACACAAGTGTCATAGCAACTAGCCCAATCTGAGTAAGAAAAAGCATGCAAATCTTGCGGTAGTGATCCCCCTTGGGATAGAACAACCCAAGTAGCCAAGTACCACTCAAGTAGTGAAAGATGCGCTTAACCGCCTTCCAATGCGTGACTCTTGGGAAATGCATAAACTTGCTCATCTGTGAGACAGCAAACTGAATATCTTTTCATGTAATGCATAAGTAAATCAAGCATCCAACAGTTGCTGATAGAGAACAACATCAAATGCATCTCCAGCATCATGAAGACTCAATTGTAAACCTATCTCCATAGGAGTGGCAATAGGCTTACAGTCTTCAAGGTCAAAACGCTGCAATAATGTGTCAATATATTTCGTTTGACACAAAGCCATTCCACCATCAACTTGCATAAACTGAATGCCCAAATAGTGATGCAAATGCCCCAAATCAGACATCTCAAATGAGGCACGCAAATCAGCCTTGAAATCAGCAATATGCTTCTCAATAGGACGAGTGAGCAGCATGTCATCAACATAGACAACAATGATCAGAAGCACATCATTAGCATGCTTAACATATAAGGTGCTTTCAGTTGGACTGTTCTCAAAACCATGTGCAACCAGATAGGCATGTATCTTCTCATAACAAGCACGTGGTGCTTGCTTTAAACCATATAATGCCTTCTTTAACCTGCACACCTGGTTTTCATGCCCTTTCTGCACAAAGCCACGGGGCTGAAAAACATACACTTCTTCATGCAAGTCACCATTCAAAAATGCTCTTCTAATGTCCAACTGATGTACATTCCAACCATGATGGGCTGCAAGTGCACAAATGCTCCGAACAGTAGTCATACGGCATGTAGGTGCAAAGGTCTCATCAAAATCAATGCCTCTTTCCTGTGCATAACCCTTTGCAACAAGCCTAGCCTTATACCTGTCAACTGTACCATCAGGTTTACACTTCAGCTTGTATACCCACTTAGTGCCAATGGCCTTCTTGTCAGGAAGCAAGTCGCGTAAAAACCATGTATCATTCTTCATTATAGCATCATATTCAAATTGCATAGCAGCCATCCAATTTTCTAAATTTTGTGCTTCATCAAAAGAAACAGGCTCATTCTCATCAAAGAAACTAGACGCAGCCATAGCATAGCAATCTGATGCAAAGGAGGCACTATGAGAGCGTGAACGATTACGATATGACAAAGTTGCATCTAATTTGCTGTCATGCAAAGTCTGCACTAACCATTTTGGCATACTTTTTGCCTGCTCAATATCAGCTCTCTCATCAACAAGTGCATCATGTAAATCTGCATCAGAAATGGATTGATTTGCATCATCATATGAAACCTGCAAAGGCTGAGAAGTTGCCTCATTAGGACCAGCACTAGACTGTCCACCTGTAAAAGGAGGAATCAAAGTATCATACATGTCTTTAGAGCTAACAGATGTCTCCTTAGTACATGAAAGCAATGGCTGAATAGCATCTTCCACAAAGACAACCTCACGGCTAACTAGAATGCGTTTAGTCTGCGGATGATACAAACAATAGCCTTTACTTTCAGAACTATACCCAACAAAAATACATTTGACTACCTTATCATCCAATTTTCTGCGATGTTGTTCAGGCACTAGTGCATATGCCAAACAACCAAAAACACACAGATGAGCAACAGATGGCTTGCGTTCATGCCAAGCCTCATATGGAGTGATAGACTGTAGTGCTTTAGTGGGACACATGTTCAGTACATATGCTGCACACATGACAGCCTCAAGCCAGAAACTATGTGGTAAAGCCTGACTCTTGACCATGCACCTCGCCATCTCCATGAGTGACCTGTTCTTTCGTTCAGCAACTCCATTCTATTGAGGTGTATACGGCACTGTACACTGGTGTTTTATCCCACGTTCAGCCAGAAATGCATTAAAATCAAAAGACATATATTCCCCCCCTCGATCAGAACGGAGGGTGCCCATTTTACATGTTGACAGATTTTTAGCCAAAACCAAAAATTGTTTAAAGCACATGAACACTTCGGACTTTGCTTTGAGTGGATATACCCATGCATGCGTGGAAAAATCATCAATGAAAGTCAGGAAGTAAAGATAATTTCCAAAAGAGGGTGTCTACATAGGACCACATACATCACTATGTACAAGCTGCAATTTCTGTGTAGCCCGAACTGAACCATCTTTTGGAAAGGAGAAACGCTGCATTTTGCCCAAAATACAACCTTCACAAACATGTTTTCCAGGTGCCTCAAGTTTGGGCAAAGAGGACACCATTTCAGATTTTTGCAGGTGTAGCAAACTAGCAAAATTCAGATGACCAAAGCATGCATGCCAAAGCTTTGCATCTGACATAGTGTGAGAATCATTTACTGAACATGCCAAATCATTTTTAGATCTTTCATAGTCTATGAGCTTATACAGCCCATGACATAAAATTCCAGAAGCAATAAGCACATCGCCATTTGACAGATCATGAACTGTACACCTGTCATCAACAAATTTCACAACCAAGCCAATCTTGGCTAATGTAGAAACTGATAACAGGTTCTTCTTGATTCCTGGCACAAATAAAGCATCTGACAAAGTGAAAGAACTACCATCAGCAGTAGTCAAAATGATCTTACCAACTCCCATAACAAGATAAGAGGAGTTGTTGGTGCATGTAACAGTATACCCTCTAGGGGCAGGCTCGAGTGAAGAGAAGAAACTGCGCTGTGAGGTAATATGTTTGGTTTCCCCGCTGTCAAAGTACCAAACATCTGAGTCTACTGCAGACATGCACTGCTCATAAGAAGATGGGTCAAAACTGCAAACAGTAGTGAACACCCATTCTTCTTCCTGCACAAGATTAGCAGACTCCATTTTTGGTGTAGAGGCTTCTGCGACAACCATTCCAGCCTCTTTCTTCTTTGCCTCTTTTGCAGCCAGTTTTGGACAGTTCTTTATGATATGATCATTCCCTTTACAGTACTTACAAAGCAATTTCTCCTTTTCTGATTTTTTCTCATCTTTGTCTTGGTTCTTTGAATGTGCAGCATTTGTAGATTTCTGCTTACTAGTAGAAGAACTCCATTATCCTTTGCCCTTCTGACTAGCCAGGAAAGCTTGATCTGCAACACGCATAATGGACCTGTTCTGCCTAGATTGATCTTCCTGCAACAGAACAGAGACTAACTCCTCAAATGACAAGGCATTTGGATTGCCTTTCATCATCAACCGAAGAGTAGAAGCAAAACTTTGATACGAATCAGGAAGACCATTCAGAACGGTCTGCACAAGTGAGCTATTTGGTATAACCTCATCAGCAGAAATCAGCTGTTCCTTCAAGTCTTTGATCTTTGTTAGCAAACTGTCCATAGAATCACCTTCATTCATGTGCTCACTCTCCAACTATTTTCGGAGGTAAGCAACACGAGCCTCATTCCTAGCTTGGTACAATGTGGTAAGTGTATCCCAAGCATCCTTGGCTGTTCTGCAAGAGCGAATATGAGGAATAATGGCACGTTTGACAGACAAAGCTATCAATGCATGTGCCTGGGCATCTCTACCATCCCAATGAATCTGCTCTGCAGTAGGTGCAGCATAAACAGTAGCATGAACAGGAATCTGCACAATATCATCTTCGACATCATCTTCATCAGCTCCAGCACCTATATTTGCAGTACCTGTTGTTATAGGTGTAACAGGACATCTTTCAACACCTTGTACAATGTTCCACAATCCTTTTGCAACCAATACATGTCGCATCATTAAGCCCATAATGGGTAGTTGGTACCATCATACTTATCCTCAACAGCCAACATACGGAATACATCACTGCTTTCAGCCATGGCCGGTGACTAAAATACCTTGATGCAGAAAATTGACTATATCTCAAAAAGTTGAATAAAATTGCCCAGAAAAATTCTGCTAGACCTGTAGCAGACTTTGAGATGCTTATACTGGCGAACAGAAACTGGTATATACCTTTGGCACAAAAAGATGAAATAGCCTGCATAAGCACTGCGATAGTGCGTTCGGAGGCCGAGTATGCTCACCAAATTTCATGCGAATCTGAGACTGCAAACAGAGGAGTGATGACGGCACCCTAGATGAAGCGACGACCTGCTCTGATACCAATTGTTGGAGTTAGACGTCTACGGAAGCACGTGAACAACACAAGGAAGAAGAAGAAGCTTGGAGCACAACACACAATACTGAATGTATTACTAGAGAATGTACAAAGATAAGTAGCCCATTAGGGCAATAGGCGTATATACAAGCCGGGGGAAAAAAACCTCCTAAAGAGGGAAAAAAGTGCCCCGATGGTCCTAGAATGTTCACACACATCACTACCTAAATATATCAACACTGGTGTGGCCATCATGATTTAAAGAACTTGGGAAAAATGGGGGGCTCAATCACTTCACTCTACTAAAACGAAACTTCAACTTGTAGATAGGCACATAGAAACACAATTAGGAATATGGAAGAAAGTGATAATTGAAATCTATGGAATTGAAATTAAACATACATTTGAAATAAAAGAATTTCCATAGCTTACTTCCTAAGAGATTATCCTACGAAGACCCTTTATGAGGCAAGTGAAAGGTGTTCAAGATTGAGGAAAAGATTTTCTTCATCTCTAAAAACCAAGGGAATACTACCAAAATTAATCTGAGAAAAGGAAGTTATTACAACATATCTCCAAGAGAATGGAACAAAGTACATCATGAACATGGGAGTGTGACTGATTCAAATGATAGCACTGACAATAAAGCACCAATTTGGACATGTTTTTCCACAAATAGAAAATTACAAAAAATATTTCTATTGAGAAAAGAAGAATGCATAAATGAGAGGAAGATAAATGTACCTAATGAAGAACATGTGGGAATAAATTTTCAAAATGAAGAAGGATATGCTATTTTCTATATAGGATTGAGAATGATATGAATTGAGGAAGAAAATTTTGCATCCAAAACAAAACACATCGAAGAAGTTATCAATAAAAACTCATATTTAGAGGAAGTACAAACTAGAGATGTGATCAGAGATAAACTAGAAGTTAAGGAGGAAGAAGAAGGAAAATTTGATTTTCCATCTAATTTCAAGAAAAATGAAATTAAGGAGAGATTATTGCTCAACTTGATATATATGAGAGAGAAGAAAAAGGGAGAGTCCTATGAGAACCAAGAGGAAAGAAAAAAGATTATGATAGCTCGAGAAGGGGAGGAAGATAGACAGATAGTGATAGCAAATTACATGGAAAGAAAGGAAGAAGAATCTTTAATCAAACCAGTCAGAGAATTTAGAGATGTACTTGAAAATAGTTACAAATATTTATAAGGTATAGATCCGAGTATCTATGTGCATAAAATACCTATTGCACCATATGCAAAACCTAGTAAGCAACGTCATTATACATAAAATGAAAAATACTCTCCAAAGATTGAAGAGGAAATAGATAAAATGTTGGTTGCCAATTTCATCTATGAAATTGAGTACACAAAATGGACATCTCCAATACTTGTGGTTCTAAAGAAGAATGGAAAACTTAGGGCTTGCATAAATCTTAAAAAAGTGAATGTTGCAACTATTAGATATAGTTACCCATTGCCAATAACATATCATTTGTTAGAGAGAGCTGGTGGAGAAGATCGTTATAGATTTTTGGATGGATTCTTAGGTTATAAACAGGCACCTATTGCATTAGAAGATCAACACAAGATTGACTTTGCAACTAAATGGGGTGTCTATTGTGCATTTAGGGTTATGCCTTTTGGCTTAACAAATCATATAGCTTGGAACCATAGGCTTGTCACATACTTGCAGGATCAAAGCTTTGTTGCAAGCAAGGCAGATTCTTCATTGTTCATTAAGAAGAATAATTTAGAAGTTATTCATCTATGTGTTTATGTGGATGACATCATCATTATAGGAAATGATGCTAATGGCATCAAGAAGATCAAAGTTGTCCCAGTTCGCTCGCCTAATGGTTGGGCCTCTCACTTCTTGAGGCGGGGGTGAGGGTTCAATCCCTGGCAACAACATGTAAGGGACATATGTATCTTGGAAAGTTGTTGTATGTGGCTGATGTGCCACCATTTGTCTATCGCTACGGTAGTTGTGACCGCCGTTTAACCCACTCTTGTAAACCCTTGTGCTTGTGCGATAAGGCGGGTCCCATGGGTACTATGCCCTTCCTTGTATAGTTGTAATTCCAAAGTTAAAGTTTGGGGGAGTAGGCTTCGGCTGAACCTCCATTTGACAAAAAAAAAAAGAAGATCAAAGCTCAGATGAAGGAAGAGCTCAAGGTCAATGATCTTGGATTGCTTCCATATTTTCTTGGTTTAGAGATTGTCTCACTACAACATATCGAGGGTATACCGAGGCTGCTAGTGAGGCAAATGAATGGGCATGATTTCTTCGCGACGTCGGTGTTAGAGTCGGTATATGTGTCAAAATGAAAGCGTCGGTATGGGCACCAGTATGGGCATCGGTATAAGCATCGGTATTACCAACGCTTATACCGATGCCCATACCGGCACCCGCACTAGGTGTACCGATGCCTATACCAGCGTCCATACTGGAGCTATCGACAGGTATAGTGACGACCCTATCTGCACAATTTTTTTTGGGTAGAGTGTGTTATCTTTTGCTACAGCATGATGTTGTTTAGCAAAAGACAATACACTCTGCCCAACTGAGTACATGTGTTGTGTACTCTAATGGCAACCAAAACATAAACTTATATGAGCAAAAATGAACAATGAATCATGTACAGAAAGTTGTATATTCCATAAATGAAAAATGTACAAAAGTGTGGCAAAGCACTTCTATATAGGAATCGAATACAAAATGTGACAAACCACTTCCATATAGGAATCAAATACAAAATTATGGTACATCATTGCCTCATAAGAGTGTAATACAAAATTGTGGCAATGTGACAAAATACTTCCATATAGGAATCGAATACAAAATTATGTTACATCATTGCCGTATGCGAGTGTGATACAAAATTGTGGCATTGATCAAAATTTTTATGCCTACAATCCAGCAACAAAACATATGTATAAAATAAGACCAATTAACATCACATTTATAAACAACAACTAAAAACATGAAACCAAGATATAACTTTACCTAATAAAGAATGTTCTCCCATGAGACGATTGCACCACATCCCTTTAAGTCTTGTAACAGTGCAGTCAGTCCATGTCGATATCCATATGATTCTTCAGTTCGCGTCGGAGGATGACCCACTGCCAACTCCTATAATAAATAATGCAAAATGTTAGATGAACATACATAATGTACTTAGCACAAACAGCTTCAATAATTAACATGATACTTACAAATTAGTAGCGCATACGGTCGTATCCACCGCTACCTAAATGCGACGTTCCAACCGTATCTAAATGTGTGGCCGCTGCATCTCTCTGTTGACGATATCGATCAGGAGTATGTTGCTACTCATCCTGAATCGATTCCCATTCTTCGACATCTAGCCATACAGGCTTCGGTAAGCCTGCTCTAAAAGCATCACGAGCTTCCGATCGTCGATGAGACATCACCTCGTGTGTTGTATGTTGAATCCACTCGGAACTCACAATAGGATTCCCAGGTGCTCGCCGGTACTCTTCATATATGCATTGTGTGATATGATTTTTAGAGTCCCTATCCTGTTCGGTCCATTTTAACATTACTGAATGACCGAATTCGATGGAGCAGAGTTGTCATATGCGCTGACGCATTGACTTTCAGACAGCATCCATAACTGGAGCTCCATTACGGATATGATATATCTTGGAGTCGTCATGATCATGCGCACCCCAAGGTGTACGTGGAGATCCCATCTGA
The DNA here is from genome assembly GCA_020310875.1 of Ceratopteris richardii. Taxonomy (NCBI): domain Eukaryota; kingdom Viridiplantae; phylum Streptophyta; class Polypodiopsida; order Polypodiales; family Pteridaceae; genus Ceratopteris; species Ceratopteris richardii. The sequence goes on from CM035437.1 coordinate 101,715,978, forward strand.
TGCAATGTGAAGACTAGAATCTCATCCAATGTATATATATGCATGCTTGTATACATATGCATTCATGTATACATATGCATTCATGTATACATATGCATTCATGTATACATATGCATTCATGTATACATATGCATGCTTGTATGTATATGCTTGTATGCATATGCATTCTTATATGCATATACATTCATGTATCCATATGCATTCTTATATGCATATGCATTCATGTATGCATATGCATTCATGTATGCATATGCATTCATGTATGCATATGCATTCATGTATGCATATGCATTCATGTATGCATATGCATTCATGTATGCATATGCATTCATGTATGCATATGTATACATGCTTGTATACATATGCATACATGCTTGTATGCATATGCATTCTTGTATGCATATGCATTCTTGTATGCATATGCATGCTTGTATGCATATGCATTCATGTATGCATATGCATGCTTGTATGTATGCATATGCATGCTTGTATGTATGCATATGCATGCTTGTATGTATGCATATGCATGCTTGTATGTATGCATATGCATGCTTGTATGTATGCATATGCATGCTTGTATGTATGCATATGCATGCTTGTATGTATGCATATGCATGCTTGTATGTATGCATATGCATGTATGTGTATACATATATATGCATATGCATGTATGTGTATACATATATATGCATATGCATGTATGTGTATACATATATATGCATATGCATGTATGTATGCATATGCATGCTTGTATGCATATGCATGCTTGTATATGCATTCATGTATGCATATGCATGCTTGTATGCATATGCATTCATGTATGCATATGCATTCATGTATGCATATGCATTCATGTATGCATTCATGTATACATATGCATTCATGTATACATATGCATGCTTCTATACATATGCATACATGCTTGTATGCATATGCATGCTTGTATGCATATGCATGCTTGTATGCATATGCATGCTTGTATGCATATGCATGCTTGTATGCATATGCATGCATGTATGCATGTTTTCCAAGTATATGGAGATGAAATAAGATCCAAAGCTATCGCACAAGCTTCAAGGATCCACTAGAGTACTCCTTTAGAATAAAAGCTGATAAATTTTTGATAGCATATCCTCTATAAAATGGACTCTATAACCAATCAAGTACAAGTTATAATATACCATCCACTAATGCCAAACCGTAGTAACAATCACATATAATGATTAATGAATAATATGGCTCATTTTGATGCCATAAGACAAAGCCATTTTTAACTCCTAATCGCCTTGAGTATGCTCACTGATTTTCCTGTGATTTTGAGACTATGATCAAAGGGATATTGATGATGCCCTAGAGAAAGTGATGACCTAGTCTAATACCAATTTTCGGAGTTTGCGGTCTCTGGAAGCACATGAACAACACAAGGAAGAAGAAGAATCTTTCATAACAACACAATTCTCAATGTATTACCAAGTGAGTGAATAAAGATCAGTGATATGTTAGGGTTATATTAATATATACAAGCAAGGTAAGTAAACCTCATAAGAGCTAAAAAAGTGTCTGGGTGATCCTAAGCATGTTCACATACATCACTACAAAAAGATATCAATAAAACTCACAAGATTGTTTCCAAAAATTTTGCAATTCATTAATTTTTTTACTATCACTATTGTTAAAAAAATATATATAGCTTTTGCATCTCTCATTGACACATCTTGTAGTACATCACATGTAATTCATGAAAGATTGGGATCTTTCATGAGAAGAACATTTCCACTATGGAATTCCATATATTTGACAGCAAATCTTCACATTCTTTTTATAAATTCATATGCAAGAGATGTAGGTTTGATGGTATGCATAGTTCGAATGACAACAAACTAAATTACCTATGAAGCTATGCATGCAATGTACATATGTGTATAATTTTCAATTGTATTGGAAGTATAGGATCCCAAATCATGATTGAAGATGATAAATCATACCGATTTATGTTATTTCTAGAAGAACTTGCCCAAACTTACTTCCAATTCTGCACCCTCTTTTACTTGGACTTTGCATGTAGTTTAGACAAGGACACATACAATTTGCACCCTCACTTATGTTGGTGCATTTTACCCAAGCCTACATGCTTGATATGTTTGATATTATCCTCATTTGTAAGTCACATGTGTAGTCATGTGAACACCTCTTGTAAAAGAGTACATTTTATCTCTTGTAAATGGAAAAAGAAAAAAGGAAAAGGATGGCTTACCTCATCCATGATGTAAAAGCAAATTCGTGGCTCCAACTACCAAAATCACGAATTTTTGAGATGAGGTAATCTCTCCTAACTTTGGGGATCACTTTTAGGTGGAGCCATTCAAATTCGAATTCAAAACTCCCTCCAAGAATAGCTATAAAAGGAGCAAGAAGGAAGAGGCGATTAGCAAGCCTTGTACGTGACCATTTCATGTCATTTTGTAGAGATTCAAGAGTTTTCTCCATAGCTCTATCATTCTACTCCCATTGTGCAAAGATTCATTGCCAATGTGGTTGTAATCATATGTGAATCTATACATTTATCATCATCTACTTCTCTGTTTTGTTCTCTGCTATACTCACTCAGAGCAGTAACTTCAGAAAGTCATATCTTGAGTTCTACTGAACTTTTTTCCCTGATTTAACTTGCCTTGAATAGCTTGTACTGTCTACTTTCTGCATAAAAATTTTCAAGGTCATTGGATTAATACTTTTGGAGATATCTGCATTTTATTGCTTACTGGTCTATCTCTGCAGAGCTCCGAGAATTGTGGGAATGTTCCAGAAATTGATGAAACTTGTTCTCAGTGCTCAGTCCATCATTTGAAGTGTTTTAACTTGGATTGGGAAGCTTGCTAAATCTATTTTCTATGACCAAAAGGAATTTTTCTAATTCCTACCAGGTTGAGAGCACTGTTTATTTTTTTCCAGCAGGTGTATGTCCAAAAATAGCAAGTTTTGGGAGCTAGTCATTTCGCAACTAGTCTGTCTTGACTTAAACTTTTGGGATACATGTTCCAAAGTACTTGGCTAATACTTTGGTGGATTTAGGAAGCTCAAAGGGTCTACTAATCAACTCTGAAGTCTCAGTTGGCTGGTGTGAAGCTGATTGTAGCAGCACCTACTCATCTTTGGATTGCATCCACCATCTCTCTTCACAGTGGTATCAGAGCATAGTCAAGCAACATGGGAGATGGATCTCCATCAACAATTGACAAATTGGATCGAAAAAACTACCCGGCATGGTCTCTAAGGATGGAGGCTTACCTTCAAGGGAGGAATCTATATGGATTCATATCCGGAGATGAAGCAATGCCAACCATGAGGAACAAAGGGCAACCATCACATGAAGAAGTGGAAGGACTTTCGAATTGGTGTTCGAAGGATGCACTTGCAAGGTCCTATATTCTAAACTCAATCTCTGACTTTCTTTTACCTCATGTCAAGGGATGCAAGACATCAAAAGAAACCTGGAATGCACTTGCTTCTTTCTTCTCTTCCAACACTCGAGCAAGGAAGAACCAATTGTGGATGCAGTTCACAACAATGAAGAAAAGCCCGAAGCAAAATGTGACTGATTATGTCACAAAGATGAAGGAGATTTCTGACCAACTTGGAAGCATTGGAGAGGTAATTGAAGAGGAGCAAATCATAAGACAAATCATGAATGGAATCAAAGCAGACGACAAGTGGGAGTCATTCACAACAGCCATGGATTTATACATGGATATGCATGTACCCGACCTCAACACACTCATGGGCCAACTCTTCACTCATGAAGCAAAGATTAGCAAAGGTGGTGAGTCCTCAAGAGGTAATCAAACTTTTGCCTTATATTTTGATAAAGCTAAGGTCAAGGACAAGTCAAAGAATAGGAAGAATGAAGATGAAGGAAGCTCTTTCCAAGCAAACTTTGCAGGTAGAGGAAGAGCTAGAGGAAGAGGCAGAGGTGGAAAGCAAGGCAGGGGGAGATTCCAATCATCTCAACCTTGCAACATATGTGGATTATCTAACCATACTACTGAAGAATGTTTCAGGAACCTGAGGAACTCAAGAGGAAGAGGATTCAATAAAGGTGGCTATGGATCAAATAGAGGTAGATACAATGGAGGCTACAACAACAACTACTACAACAACAATTACAACAACAACAACAACTATCAAAGTGGCCATAGAGGAAGAAGAGATTACAATAACTATGCAGAGGACCAAAGTCAAGAAGATTCATTATTGATTATGAATCTATCAGCGAAGAAGGGTAAGGATGATGATCACATATTTTACATTGATTCGGGATGCTCGAACCATGTAGCAGGAAATGTGGCTTTACTTTTTGATTTGGAAGATCCTCATAACAAGCATGAAGTGCAGACAGGAGATGATACAAAGCACTCAATGGAGAAGATAGGTAATGTGAAGACATCAGATGGGAATATGAATCTCTTAAGCAAAGTCTTGTATGTCCCTACAATTACCAAAAATTTAATAAGTGTTGGAAGATTGTTGAAAAAGGATTGCAGGTTAGATACAACCGATTTGGAGCATATGTTGAAGACCCAAGGCAAGGCTTTCGAAGGATTGCCAAAGGAGAAAAGACAGGAAGGCTTTTCACTTTTGAAGTGGAAGATACAAAGAACATAGCTTTGTTTAGCTATGGATCTCAAACTCTAACAAAGTTGGAGATATGGCACAAAAGGCTTGCTCACATTGGTGAGAGGACACTCAAACAGATTTGCAGGGACCAAAGTGTACTTGGTTTGCCTAATATCACAAGGCAACACATGATTTATAAGTGTGAAGCTTATCAACTCGGAAAGGCTCATAGACAACTTTTCAATAAGAAAGGATATATGTATCAAAATCCTTTGGATCTAGTGCACACAGATGTGTGGGGTCCAAGTAAGGAGCCATCTATATCAGGCTCAAGATATTATGTGTCTTTCATAGATGATTGTAGCAGGTGGACCATTCTATTTTTCATGAAGCACAAGGATGAAGTGTTTAATTGCTTTAAGAAGTATATTGCTCTTGTTGAAAATCAAACAGGTAGGACTTTGAAAAGACTCAGATCAGATGGTGGAGGAGAATACTTCTCTTCTGAATTTGATGCCTTCTTGTACGAAAGAGGCATTAAAAGGGAAGTCACTACAAGGTATACACCCGAACTCAATGGTGTAGCAGAGAGGAGGAACAGAGCTATTGTCGAAGCTGCAAGGTCCATGCTCAACGAAAAGGGATTGCCAAACTACCTATGGGCAGAGGCTGTGTCGACAGCCACATATCTCATAAATAGACTTCCATCTAAGTCACTAGATGGAACCACTCCATATGAAGTGTGGAATGGAAGAAGACCTAGACTAGAGCATTGCAAAATCTTTGGATGCTTAGCCTATGCTCACATTCCTTCTCAAATAAGAGGGAAATTGGATCCCAAGGCAGAGAAGTGCGTATTTATTGGTTATGATCAAAACCAAAAAGGATATAGATTGTACAATCCAACCAATAAAGGATTTTCTGTGAGTAGAGATGTAATTTTTTATGAAAACAAATCATGGTTTGATGATGACAGGAAAGTGAAGCTGCCATATGACTTGGATGAAGATTTTCCATCACTTCAACCAAAGGAGCCAAAGCAGATTGAAGAAAGTGATTCGGAGATTGACCTAGAAGACTTGGAAAGACTAAAGCTATGGAAGAACAAAGGTAAAGCAAAGATGCAGGATTCTACATATGGACCCGAGAGCTCACATCAACCACTTCGAAGGTCTTCAAGGGAGAAGAAGAAACCAGAGAGGTTTGGTTATGATACTTCTTTGGTCACCAAGCACTCAATCTACATTGCAAAGGATTCAACCAATGAAGAACCTACCACATTTGAAGAAGCACAAAGCAAGAAAGCCTGGAGAGATGCAATGGATGAAGAAATGGAAGCCTTGAAGGAGAATGACACTTGGGAGCTTGTACCTAACAAGCCATCTATGAAGATAATCGGATCTCGATGGATATACAAAACCAAGAGAAATCCAGATGGAAGTATAAATAGACACAAAGCAAGGTTAGTTGCTAAAGGGTTTGCTCAAACCCATGGGATTGATTATGAGGAGGCTTTCTCTCCTGTTGCAAAAATGCCTACAATTAGGGTTCTCATAAGTCTTGCTGCATCTAGAAATTGGAATCTTTATCAACTTGATGTAAAGAATGCTTTCTTGAATGGATGGATTTCTGAGGAAGTGTATATGGCACAACCTCCTGGATATGAGGATGCACATCATCCTAACTATGTATGCAAACTAAAGAAAGCTTTGTATGGATTGAAGCAAGCTCCAAGAGCTTGGAATTTCAGATTGGTGACTTATTTGCAGGACCAAGGATTCAAAGCTAGCAAGGCGGATACCTCTTTGTTCATAAACAGGAATGGATCTGAAGTGATCTATTTATGTGTGTATGTTGATGATATTATTATCACAGGCAATGATCTTGAAGGAATCAAACAGGTAAAGAGTCAAATGAACGAGGAGTTCAAAATAAGTGACCTCGGACCACTCACTTATTTTCTTGGATTGGAGTTGATCTACACAGATTCAGGTATATACATCACACAAAGGAAGTATGTCCATGACATGCTCGTCAAGTTCAAGATGCAAAATGCCAAGTGTGCAGGTACACCTATGGAGCAAAATCATAAGCTTAGTGCTTATGAAGGAGAGCCAATTGAAGACATCACAAGCTATCAAAGCTTGGTTGGAAGTTTGAACTATGCAACACTCACAAGGGTGGATATATGCTATAGTGTTAGCATATTGAGTCAGTTTATGCATAAGCCGAGGAGACCCCATATGGAAGCGGCCAAGCGAGTCCTCAAGTAACTAAAGGGGACTATGAATGAAGGTTTGTTTTATTCATTTACTTCAGATATTGAGCTAAAGGTCTATTCAGATGCAGATTGGGCCAGATCTAAACATGATAGAAGAAGCACATCAGGATATATATCATTTGCAGGTTCAAAAATCATTTCTTGGTCATTGAAGAAGCAACCAACCGTGGCATTATCTTCTACCGAAGCCGACTATAGAGCTTTGGCTAATGCAACTCAAGAAATCATGTGGTTAAAGTCTTTGTACATAGATCTTGGACTTCATTCTTCAACACCTCATATTTTTGGTGACAACACAAGCTCACTACATCTAGCAGCTAATCTGGTATACCATACTAGAACCAAGCATATTGAAGTCCACTACTATTATGTAAGGGAGAAGCTAATGAGCAAGGATATTCAACTATCCTATGTCTCTACAGATATGCAATGTGCCGACATGTTGACTAAAGCTCTTGATGGTACAAAGTTAAGTAGATTCAAGTTGATGATTGGCTTGCAGGAAATCAAGGACAATTGAAGACTTATTTGGAGGCCAAGCATGTTCGGCTTGAGGGGGAGCTGTTGGTGCATTTTACCCAAGCCTACATGCTTGATATGTTTGATATTATCCTCATTTGTAAGTCACATGTGTATTCATGTGAACACCTCTTGTAAAAAAGTACATTTTATCTCTTGTAAATGGAAAAAGAAAAAAGGAAAAGGATGGCTTACCTCATCTAAATGTAAAAGCAAATTCGTGGCTCCAACTACCAAAATCACAAATTTTTGAGATGAGGTAATCTCTCCTAACTTTGGGCATCACTTTTAGGTGGAGCCATTCGAATTCGAATTCAAAACTCCCTCCAAGAATAGCTATAAAAGGAGCAAGAAGGAAGAGGCGATTAGCAAGCCTTGTACGTGACCACTTCATGTCATTTTGTAGAGATTGAAGAGCTTACTCCATAGCTCTATCATTCTACTCCCATTGTGCAAAGATTCATTGCCAATGTGGTTGTAATCATATGTGAATCTATACATTTATCATCATCTACTTCTCTGTTTTGTTCTCTGCTATACTCACTCAGAGCAGTAACTTCAGAAAGTCATATCTCGACTTCTACTTAACTTTTTTCAGTGATTTAACTTGCGTTGGATAGCTTGTCCTGACTACTTTGTGCATATAAATTGTCAAGGTCATTGGATTAATTCTTTTGGAGATATCTGCATTTTATTGCTTGTTGGTCTATCGCTGAAGAGCCCCGAGAATTATGGGAATGTTCCAGAAAATGATGAAACTTGTTCTCAGTTCTCTGTGCATCATTTAAAGTGTTTTAACTTGGATTGGGAAGCTTGCTAAGTCTATTTGCTATGCCCAAAAGGAATGTTTCTAATTCCTACCAGGTTGAGAGCACTGTTCATTTTTTTCCAGCAGGTGTATGTCCAAAAATAGCAAGTTTTGGGAGCTAGTCATTTCACAACTAGTCTGTCTTGACTTAAACTTTTGGGATACATGTTCCAAAGTACTTGGCTGATATTTTGGTGGATTTAGGAAGCTCAAAGGGTCTACTAATCAAATCTGAAGTCTCACTTGGCTGTTGAGAAGCTGGTTGTAGCAGCACCTACTCATCTTTGGATTGCATCCACCATCTCTCTTCACAGTGGTATCAGAGCATAGTCAAGCAACATGGGAGATGGATTTCCATCAACAATTGACAAATTGGATCGAAACAACTACCCGGCATGGTCTCTAAGGATGGAGGCTTACCTTCAAGGGAGGAATCTATATGGATTCATATCCGGAGATGAAGCAATGCCAACCATGAGGAACAAAGGGCAACCATCACATGAAGAAGTGGAAGGACTTTCGAATTGGTGTTCGAAGGATGCACTTGCAAGGTCCTATATTCTAAACTCAATCTCTGACTTTCTTTTACCTCATGTCAAGGGATGCAAGACATCAAAAGAAACATGGAATGCACTTGCTTCTTTCTTCTCTTCCAACACTCGAGCAAGCAAGAACCAAGTGTGGATGGAGTTCACAACAATGAAGAAAAGCCCAAAGCAAAATGTGACTGATTATGTCACAAAGATGAAGGAGATTTCTGACCAACTTGGAAGCATTGGAGAGGTAATTGAAGAGGAGAAGATCATAAGACAAATCATGAATGGAATCAAAGCAGACAACAAGTGGGAGTCATTCACAACAGCAATGGATTTATACATGGATATGCATGTACCCGACCTCAACACACTCATGGGCCAACTCTTCACTAATGAAGCAAAGATTAGCAAAGGTGGTGAGTCCTCAAGAGGTAATCAAACTTCTGCCTTATATTCTGATAAAGCTAAGGTCAAGGACAAGTCAAAGAATAGGAAGAATGAAGATGAAGGAAGCTCTTTCCAAGCAAACTTTGCAGGTAGAGGAAGAGCTAGAGGAAGAGGCAGAGGTGGAAAGCAAGGCAGGGGGAGATTCCAATCATCTCAACCTTGCAACATATGTGGCTTATCTAACCATACTACTGAAGAATGTTTCAAGAACCCGAGGAACTCAAGAGGAAGAGGATTCAATAGAGGTGGCTATGGATCAAATAGAGGTAGATACAACGGAGGCTACAACAACAACAACTACTACAACAACAATTACAACAACAACAACAACTATCAAAGTGGCCATAGAGGAAGAAGAGATTACAATAACTATGCAGAGGACCAAAGTCAAGAAGATTCATTATTGATTATGAATCTATCAGCGAAGAAGGGTAAGGATGATGATCACATATTTTACATTGATTCGGGATGCTCGAACCATGTAGCAGGAAATGTGGCTTTACTTTCTGATTTGGAAGATCCTCAAAACAAGCATGAAGTGCAGATAGGAGATGATACAAAGCACTCAGTGGAGAAGATAGGTAATGTGAAGACATCAGATGGGAATATGAATCTCTTAAGCAAAGTCTTGTATGTCCCTACAATTACCAAAAATTTAATAAGTGTTGGACAGATTGTTGAAAAAGGATTGCAGGTTAGATTCAACCGATTTGGAGCATATGTTGAAGACCCAAGGCAAGGCTTTCGAAGGATTGCCAAAGGAGAAAAGACAGGAAGGCTTTTCACTTTTGAAGTGGAAGATACAAAGCACATAGCTTTGTTTAGCTATGGATCTCAAACTCTAACAGAGTTGGAGATATGGCACAAAAGGCTTGCTCACATTGGTGAGAGGACACTCAAACAGATTTGCAGGGACCAAAGTGTACTTGGTTTGCCTAATATCACAAGGCAACACATGATTTATAAGTGTGAAGCTTGTCAACTCGGCAAGGCTCATAGACAACTTTTCAATAAGAAAGGATATATGTATCAAAATCCTTTGGATCTAGTGCACACAGATGTGTGGGGTCCAAGTAAGGAGCCATCTATATCAGGCTCAAGATATTATGTGTCTTTCATAGATGATTGTAGCATGTGGACCATTCTGTTTTTCATGAAGCACAAGGATGAAGTGTTTAATTACTTTAAGAAGTATATTGCTCTTGTTGAAAATCAAACAGGTAGGACTTTGAAAAGACTCAGATCAGATGGTGGAGGAGAATACTTCTCTTCTGAATTGGATGCCTTCTTGTATGAAAGAGGCATTAAAAGGGAAGTCACTACAAGGTATACACCCGAACTCAATGGTGTAGCAGAGAGGAGGAATAGAGCTATTGTCGAAGCTGCAAGGGTCCATGCTCAACGAAAAGGGATTGCCAAACTACCTATGGGCAGAGGCTATGTCAACAGCCACATATCTCATAAATAGACTTCCATCTAAGTCACTAGATGGAACCACTCCATATGAAGTGTGGAATGGAAGAAGACCTAGACTAGAGCATTGCAAAATCTTTGGATGCTTAGCCTATGCTCACATTCCTTCTCAAGTAAGAGGGAAATTGGATCCCAAGGCAGAGAAGTGCGTATTTATTGGTTATGATCAAAACCAAAAAGGATATAGATTGTACAATCCAACCAATAAAGGATTTTCTGTGAGTAGAGATGTAATTTTTTATGAAAACAAATCATGGTTTGATGATGACAGGAAAGTGAAGCTGCCATATGACTTGGATGAAGATTTTCCATCACTTCAACCAAAGGAGCCAAAGCAGATTGAAGAAAGTGATTCGGAGATTGACCTAGAAGACTTGGAAAGACTAAAGCTATGGAAGAACAACGGTAAAGCAAAGACGCAAGATTCTACATATGGACCCGAGAGCTCACATCAACCACTTAGAAGGTCTTCAAGGGAGAAGAAGAAACCAGAGAGGTTTGGTTATGATACTTCTTTGGTCACCAAGCACTCAATCTACATTGCAAAGGATTCAACCAATGAAGAACCTACCACATTTGAAGAAGCACAAAGCAAGAAAGCTTGGAGAGATGCAATGGATGAAAAAATGGAAGCCTTGAAGGAAAATGACACTTGGGAGCTTGTACCTAACAAGCCATCTATGAAGATAATCGAATCTCGATGGATATACAAAATCAAGAGGAATCCAGATGGAAGTATAAATAGACACAAAGCAAGGTTAGTTGCTAAAGGGTTTGCTCAAACCTATGGTATTGATTATGAGGAGACTTTCTCTCCTGTTGCAAAAATGCCTACAATTAGGGTTCTCATAAGTCTTGCTGCATCTAGAAATTGGAATCTTTATCAACTTGACGTAAAGAATGCTTTCTTGAATGGATGGATTTATGAGGAAGTGTATATGGCACAACCTCCTGGATATGAGGATGCACATCATCCTAACTATGTATGCAACTAAAGAAAGCTTTGTATGGATTGAAGCAAGCTCCAAGAGCTTGGAATTTTAGATTGGTGACTTATTTGTAGGACCAAGGATTCAAAGCTAGCAAGGTGGATACCTCTTTGTTCATAAAGAGGAATGGATCTGAAGTGATCTATTTATGTGTGTATGTTGATGATATTATTATCACAGGCAATGATCTTGAAGGAATTAAATAGGTAAAGAGTCAAATGAAGGAGGAGTTCAAAATAAGTGACCTCGGACCACTCACTTATTTTCCTGGATTGGAGTTGATCTACACAGATTCAGGTATATACATCACACAAAGGAAGTATGTCCATGACATGCTCGTCAAGTTCAAGATGGAAAATACCAAGTGTGCAGGTACACCTATGGAGCAAAATCATAAGCTTAGTGCTTATGAAGGAGAGCCAATTGAAGACATCACAAGCTATCAAAGCTTGGTTGGAAGTTTGAACTATGCAACACTCACAAGGGTGGATATATGCTATAGTGTTAGCATATTGAGTCAGTTTATGCATAAGCCAAGAAGACCCCATATGGAAGCGGCCAAGCTTGTCCTCAAGTACCTAAAGGGGACTATGAATGAAGGTTTGTTTTATTCATTTACTTCAAATATTGAGCTAAAGGTCTATTTAGATGCAGATTGGGCCGGATCTAAAGATGATAGAAGAAGCACATCAGGATATATATCATTTGCAGGTTCAAAAATCATTTCTTGGTCATCGAAGAAGCAACCAACCGTGGCATTATCTTCTACCGAAGCCGAATATAGAGGTTTGGCTAATGCAACTCAAGAAATCATGTGGTTAAAGTCTTTGTACACAGATCTTCTGGTATACCATGCTAGAACCAAGCATATTGAAGTCCACTACCATTATGTAAGGGAGAAGCTAATGAGCAAGGATATTCAACTATCCTATGTCTCTACAGATATGCAATGTGCCGACATGTTGACTAAAGCTCTTGATGGTACAAAGTTAAGTAGATTCAAGTTGATGATTGGCTTGCAGGAAATCAAGGACAATTGAAGACTTATTTGGAGGCCAAGCATGTTCGGCTTGAGGGGGAGTTGTTGGTGCATTTTACCCAAGCCTACATGCTTGATATGTTTGATATTATCCTCATTTGTAAGTCACATGTGTAGTCATGTGAACACCTCTTGTAAAAGAGTACATTTTAGCTCTTGTAAATGGAAAAAGAAAAAAGGAAAAGGATGGCTTACCTCATCCATGATGTAAAAGCAAATTCGTGGCTCCAACTACCAAAATCATGAATTTTTGAGATGAGGTAATCTCTCCTAACTTTGGGGATCACTTTTAGGTGGAGCCATTCGAATTCGAATTCAAAACTCCCTCCAAGAATAGCTATAAAAGGAGCAAGAAGGAAGAAGCGATTAGCAAGCCTTGTACGTGACCACTTCATGTCATTTTGTAGAGATTGAAGAGCTTACTCCATATCTCTATCATTCTACTCCCATTGTGCAGAGATTCATTGCCAATGTGGTTGTAATCATATGTGAATCTATACATTTATCATCATCTACTTCTATCATTGGCATGATACGCAATGCCTAATGATAATGAGTAGTGTAGGCTATGATGTGAGCCTCACTCTCTTACAATGTAGTCAAGAAGAACTCGGAAATGGAGACAACATAACTGCGAGTTTTTTTTGTCATCTTTTATAGATGATACATTTGAATTTTGAATTTGAATTCTTTATTGGCTCTCACTAAAAAGTGGTCCTCCAATCTAGGAGATATTCTCTCCAAATAAATTTGTGGCTTTTCATCTAACAAACTCCACGAGTTTAGTGGTGGTTACAATTATTCCTCCAAGTCAAATAGACTTTTACAAGTGGTAAAAGGTAAATGCTTTCATAGCAATGATTCCCATGGAACTTCAACTGTACATATACTTTAGCCAAATGTGTAGGCTTGATATTTGCACCAACAGCTCCCCCTCAAGCCAAACATCTTGGCTTGATCTTCTTCTTCAATCTTCTTGAATATCTTGCAATCCAATCATAGACTTAAACCTACAAAGTTTTGTACCATCTAATGCTTTAGTCAATAAGTATGCACATTGCATATTAGTTGATACATATGCCAACTGAATTTCCTTACTCAATAGCTTCTCTCTCACATAATGATAGTGGACCTCTATATGCTTGGTCCTAGCATGATAGATAGGATTAGCTGCAAGATGTAATGAGCTTGTATTGTCTCCAAAGATCATTGGAGATGTAGTATGCAAGCCAAAATTGTATACAACAATCGGATCCATATGGCCTCTTGAGTAGCATTGGCCAATCCTCTATACTCTGCCTTTGTAGAAGATAAAGCAACAGTATGTTGCTTCTTTGAAGACCATGATATAGGTTTGTCACCTGCAAAAGAAAGGTAACTTGAGGTACTCCCTCTATCATCTTTGCAACCTGCCCAATCTACATCTAAATATATCTTGATGTCCAAATCTGAGGTATAAGGAAAGTATAATCCTTGATTTTGAGTGCCCTTAAGGTACTTCAAAATCCTCTTGGTAGCTTCCAAATGAGGTGCCCTAGGTTTGTGTATAAACTGGCTTAAGACACTAACTTCATAAGCTTCAATCCTTGTCAATGTAGCATAGTTCAAGCTTCCCACTATGCTTTGGTAACCTGCAATATTCTCAAGCACATCACCTTCATGAGCACTTAACTTTTGGTTTACATCCATTGGAGTGCTTGCTATTTTGGCATCCTGCAAATGAAACTTCTTTAACATGTCATGTATATCTCTGAGTAATATAAATTCCAAAGCTAGTATAGACTAACTCAAGTCCAAGAAAATACTTTAGTATCCAAGGTCACTAATTTTGAACTCTTGCATCATCTGATTCTTAATCTGCTTGATTCCATTAGCATCATTACCTGTGAGTATGGTATCATCAACATATACACATAGGTATATTACCTCTGAATTACTTCTCTTAACAAAATAAAGAAGTATCTGCTTTACTCATGATGAATCCTTGATACTAAAGGTATGTATTCAACCTATGGTTCCATGCCCTAGGTGCTTGCTTCAATCCATAAAGATCTTTGTTCAATTTACACACATATGTTACCTTGCTTGGATCCTCATAGCCAGAAGGCTACTATGGTCATCAATAAATGAAACATAATACCTTGATTTTGCCAATGAAGGTTCTTGACTTAACCCCCATACATCTGTATGTACTAGGTCCAATAAGTTGTTGTGGATGTAGCCTTTGTGGTTGAATGGTTGTCTTTGTGCCTTCCCAATTTGACATGCATCACATTTGTTGATTATCTGTTGCTTTGATATGTTTGGAAATCCAAGAATACTTTGTTCCCTGCATATATCTTTGAAGGTTCTTTCATTCACATGAGCTAGCCTCTTATGCCACACTTCAAGCTCACTTAGGGTTTGAGACCCAAAGTTGACTAGAGCTATGTTTTTTGTTTCTCCTACTTCAAAAGTAAAGAGCCTATCATGCTTCTCACCTCTAGCTATCTTCTTGAGCCTTGATATGGATCTTCTACAAAAGCACCATGTTGGGTGAACCTAACTTACAAGCCTTTCTCAACTATCTAGCCTACGCTTATTAAGATTTTTGTAATAGTGGGAACGTAGAGTACTTTCCTCATAATATTTGTCTTGCCATTGGAAGCTTTGACATTACCAATCTTCTCCACATTGTGCTTTGTATCATCCCTTGTTTGAACTTCGTTTCTATGCTTTAGGATTTCCAAAGTAGAGAAGAGAGCTATGTTTCCAGCAACATGATTTGAGCATCCTTAATGTATGTAGAATAAATGATCATCTTCTTTACCTTCCTTCTGGCTTAGATTCATAAAGATCAATAATTCTTCATGTCATTGATCTTCAGAATAATTGTTGTAGTCCCTTCTATTATGCCCTCTATTTTTATTATTGAAGTTGTGTCCACCTCTGCCTCTATTGTTGCCATATCCACCTCTTCCACTTCCTTTCTAGGTCTTCCCATTGAACTAGGAATTTTGAGCGGTGTGGTTGGTCTTATCATAGATGGCACAAGGTTGAACATTCTGGCCTTTGGTCTTTTCATGCTTTGGTCCTTTCTTCTTCCCTTTCAACTTGCTCTTGTGTGCAAAGTTGGCTTGGGAAGTCTCCTCTTCATCTTCTTCCTTCTTCTTGCCTTTCAGCTTCTTGTCCTTCTTATCTGCATATATAGAACTACTTGAATTACTATGATAGGAGTTACCTTCCTTTATGCTATTTTTGGCCTCTTGATTGAATATTTGTCCAAGAAAGATGTTGAAGTCTTGAGTTTGCATATCCATGATGAGATCATAAGTTGTGGTGAAAGATTACCATTGTTTGTCACCTTTAATCCCATTGAGTATTTGCCTCATGATGGCTTCTTCTTCAATGAGCTCTCCAATGGATGCCAATTGATTAGCAACCTCCTTGACCTTTGTAACAAATTTTGTGATGGTTTGTTTTGGAATCTTCTTCATTTGGTTGAATTGATTCCAAAAAGGGTTCTTCCTTGCCTTTGTACTATTAGTAAAAAAAGTTTCTAGGGCATCCCAAGTCTCTTGAGATGTCTTGCATCGTCTAATATGTGGTAAAAAAAATCAAAGATAGATTTGAGTATGTGTGACCTTGCTTGAGCATCCCTTGCACACTAAAGTGTGAGCCTATCTGTTTACTCTTGACTAGGTCCTTCTTTAGATCTTGGAATAGGCATTGCTTCATCACCTCGTACAATCCCATATAGGTTTCTTCCTTGCAAATAAGCCTCCATTCTGATTTGAAAAGGAGCATAATTGTGTCCATCAAGATTCTCAATCATTGATGGAAAGCCATCTCCCACTTGAAGTTGCTCTGATGCCACTCAAAGAAGGTTGGAGAAGCTTGTAGAGGCTTGCAGAGTAGAGTTGTCAAAAGGTGAAGTTGGTCCAACAAAACACCATAGGACCAGCCCTATCTCTTTGGATATGTAAAGTAGTCCTTGTAGTATTTTGTTTAGTACAATAAAACCTAGAAGGTACTTCGGAGCATCAACAAGAAAAAGTTGATGCAAGACAGATAACTTGCACCTTGACTAGCTCACAAAAACCTTTTAAAAATGGGTGGAAGTTGTGACTTCAAACATTGAGAGTAGTTAGCACAATAACAATTGGAAAACTTCCTCTTAAGGGTGTTTCATACATAGGTTTTTCTTGCTAAAATGCATAAAATCCCTAATTTATAACAACTATAGGAGCAATCACCTTAACACTGAACTAGTGTCACCCCGATTTTTCAGAGACGTGTAGAGAATGATCCAGAGACTGAAAAACTTGAATTTCTTTGAAAGTAGTGAACCAAATGACTTGAAATTTTAACTAAACAATTGCATCTTTTTAGTGAGTGCTCAAACACTAGATTTGGAGCTCTGTACATAGATAAAAAATCTGTGCAAGATGACTCAATTTGAGGAAGAAGGAGCAGAGGATAGAAATGGCACCAAGCAATGATCAATGAGTATATGTATTGCTTGAAATCAACAATCTTTTTAATGTACAAATGTTTTGGAGTCTTTATGTAGAATGTTGAGGATATGAACATGAATTTTAATTTGAAATTAGGTGGGTTTGATAGTTTAGATTGATTGGAATATTTTTCAACAATCTAGGAAAAGAGAAAGTTGAATTCATATCTACTTTTTGATTGATTGATTGAGAATCAATCCTAGCCACTTCTAACTCCTGGCTTTTAGGCCTTTTACTCTTTCCTTTTACAAAGTTAAATACCTTGAAACTTACTAGAAATTATCATAAGTGATCAAACAATCAATACAAAATATGTACACATAAGTGCTATTCTTCAAGGTACATGTATGTATAGATGGTGCCATACCATCCAAATGATGGATTTGATGAAGAACATATCCTCCCAAAAGGACCATACAAATATTGATGCTTGCCAGTTTGTGGTGGTTAATGATGTGAATGGATGTTGAAAGCTTTGTGAAGAGATGTGATGTACGCCAAAGGGTAAACTAGTCATTCAAATAGAGAAAAAATGCCATTGAGACATATGAGGTGAGGAAAAGCTTTTACCAAGTGGGATATTTTACTTCATTTGACTATCCATCCACTAGCAAAGGGATCACACATTGAATACAACAAAGTAGCTAGTACTATCTCACAAAGTGGGTTCATGCCAAAGCTACCACCAAGAGAAATTGGTTTTTAGATTATTTGGTAAGTCTCAACCTAGCAACCTCGTCAAATGTTTCCACACAACTGTAGAGGTTAGAAAGCACACAAAGATGTTTTTCAAGAACTTAGCATGTCATAGAGTATTACAAGATCGAAAGAAGCATGCACCAAAACCTCCAAAGAGAATCTGAGTAGTAAAAGCTCATACCCCTCCCATACAAGAAAACTCTCAGACTCAACAAATAGTAAGATCTAAGAGGCAAATGCAAGCAATGTATTCTCATCATTCTTGTCCAACAAGATAGATTTGGATAAAAAAGCTTTATAAAAAGCACAATGAGGTCACACTCAAATTTGGGTTCACAAGCCTAGCACCATGGACAAAGGAAACCATCCTACTGTGACTTCTATATCTCATGGTTGGTTTAGAAATAAATGCTTCCATTGCATTCAAAACATGCCAAAACCCTAAGTTCGACTGTCTTCTTGCTTGATTATGTTACGTAGAGTTCATGTTTTCAACTGATGATATCATCAATGACATCATTAATTTGTAATCACTATTAATGTATCACCCTTGACAACCTATATAAAGAGGGATTGCAGTAGACTCAGATGTTTGGTACTTTGATAGTGGGGCAACCAAACATATTACCTCAAATCGTAGTTTCTTCGCTTCACTTGAGCCTTCCCCTACAGGGAATACTATCACCTGTGCCAACAACTCCTCTTATCCTATCATGGGAGTTGGTAAGATCATTCTGACTATTGTTGATGGTAGATCTTTTAGTTTATTAGATGCTTTATTTGTACCAGGGATCAAGAAAAATATGTTATCCGTTTTTGCATTAGCCAAGATTGGCTTGGTTGTGAAATTTGTTGATGACAGATGTACAGTTCATGATCTCTCAAATGGTGATGTGATTATTGATTCTTGCATTTTACGTTGTGGGCTGTATAAGCTCATAGGCTATGAAAAATCTGTGAATGATTCAGCATGTACAGTACATAATTCTCAAGCTATGTCAGATGCAAAGCTTTGGCATGCAGGCTTTGGTCATCTGAATTTTGCTAGTTTGCTACGCCTACAAAAATTTGAAATGGTGTCCTCTTTTCCCAAACTTGAGGCACGCGGTAAACAGGACTACCTTTACTTCATGGCTTTCATTGATTATTTTTCTATGCATGCATGGGTATATCCATTGAAGGCAAAGTCCGAAGTGTTTATGTGCTTCAAATAGTTTTTGCTTTTGGCTAAAAATCTATCAACATGTAAAATGGGTACCCTCCATTCTGATCGGGGGGGAATATATGTCTTCTGACTTTAATGCATTTTTGGATGAGCATGGGATAAAAAATTAGTGTATAATGCCATATACACCTCAATAGAATGGAGTTGTTGAATGGAAGAACAGGTCACTCATGGAGATGGTGAGGTGTATGGTCAAGAGTCAGTTTTACCACATAGTTTTTGGCTTTAGGTTGTCATGTGTGCAGCATATGTACTTAACAGGTGTCCCCACTAAAGCACTGCAATCTATCACTCCATATGAGTCTTGGCATGGTCATAATCCATGTGTTGCTCACCTGTGTGTTTTTGGTTGTCTGGCATATGCATTAGTGCCTAAAAAACATCATAGGAAATTGGATGATAAACTAGTAAAATGTATTTTTGTTGGGTACAATTCTAAAAGCAAAGGCTATCATATGTATCATCCACAAAGTAAATTCATTTTGGTTACCCATGATGTTGTCTTTGTGGAAGATGCTATTCAGCCTTTACTTTCATGTACGAATGTGACATCTATTAACTCCAAAGACATGTATGATACTTTGCTACCTCTTTTTATAGGTGGCCAATCTAGTGCTGGTCCTAATGAGGCAACTTCTCAGCCTTTACAAGTTTCATGTGATGATGTAGATCATTCCATTCTCATGTAGATCTACATGATGCACTTATTGATGAGAGAGCTGATATTGAGGATGCAAAAACTATGCCAAAATGGCTTGTGTAGACTTTACATGATAGCAAATTAGATGCACCTCCATCATATCATACTCGTTCATGCTCTCATAGTGCCTCTTTTGCATCAGATTGCTATGGTACAACTACCTCTAGTCTTTGCAATGAGACGGAGCCTGTTTCGTTTGATGAAGCACAAAATTCTGAATATTGGATGGCTGCAATGCAATATGAATATGATGCTATCATAAAAAATGGTACTAGGTCTTTATGTGACTTGCCTCCTGGCAAGAAGGCCATTGGCACTAAGTGGGTATACAAGCGGAAACATAAACCTAATGGAACAATTGACAGGTATAAGGTTAGGCTTGTTGCAAAGAGCTATGTGCAAAAAAGAGGCATGGATTTTGATAAGACCTTTGCACCTACATGTCGAATGACTACTATTTGTAGCATCTTTGCACTTGCAGCTCATCATGGTTGGAATATACATCAGTGGACATTAAAACTGCATTTTTGAATGGTGACTTGCATGAAGAAGTGTATGTTTTTCAGCCCCCTGGCTTTGTGCAAAAAGGGCATGGAAACTAGGCATGTAAGTTAAAGAAGGCATTATATGGTTTAAAGCAAGCACCATGTGCTTGGTATAAAAAGATACATGCCTATCAATTGCACATGGTTTTGAGAAGAGTCCAGCTAAAAGCACCTTATATGTTAAGCATGCTAATTATGTATTTCTGATCATTGTTGTGTATGTTGATGACATGTTGCTCACTGGTCCTCATGAGAAGCATATTGTTGATTTTAAGGCTGATTTGCATGCCTCATTTGAGATGCCATATTTGGGGCATTTGCATCATTATTTGGGCATCTAGTTTATGCAAGTTGGTGGCGGATTAGCTTTATGTCAATCAAAATATATTGACACATTATTGCAGCATTTTGGCCTTGAAGATTGCTAACCTATTGCCACTCCTATGGAGACAGGTTTAGGATTGAGTCTTCATGATGCTAGAGATGCATTGGATGTTGTTCTCTATCTATCAGTTGTTTGATGCTTGATTTACTTATGCATTACAGAGCCATATATTCAATTTGTTGTCCCACATATAAGTAGGTTTATGCATTGCCTAGGTGTCACGCATTGTCAGGTGGTTAAGCATATCTTTTTCTACTTGAGTGGTACCCGACTACTTGGATTGTTTTATCCCAAGGGGGGACCACTAACCAGGCTAGTTGCTATGACACTCGTGTGTCCACTAGTGGCTTTTGCTTCATGCTCGATAGCTCATGTATATCTTGATTAAGCAAGAAATAACCTATTATGGCCACTTCCAGTTATGAGGTTGAGTTTAGGGCAGCAGCTTTCACAGTGACTGTTGAGTGTGTGTGGCTCAGATGCCTTATGGTTAATTTGGGTGTTGGTCAATCTTCAACCACCACCATCTTCACTGACAGTGACAGTGCATTGGTAGTTGTGAGGAACCCTGTGTTCCATGCTCGCACTAAGCACATTGATGTGCATTATCATTATGTCATGGAGAGGTTCCCTGTTGGAGAGATCAGCTTGGCATATGTGCCCATGGAGGAGAAGATTGCATACCTTTTTATGAAGGCTCTACCCAGGGAGAACTTTGAAGCTTTCCACAAACCTTTGGTCTTACTTCCTTTTGTGGATTGATTCCACATAGATTGGCACTTCCTTATACATGAGTGCCAAATCCTTGTTCACTGCATCACTCCCAGGGGAGATTTGTTGATATATTTAGGTAGTGATGTGTGTGAACACACTAGGACCACTAGGGCACTTTTTACCCTCTTTAGGAGGTTTTTTCCACCGGCTTGTATATGTTGATATATTTAGGTAGTGATGTCTGTGAACACTCTAGGACCATCGAGGCACTTTTTCCCTCTTTAGGAGTTTTTTTCCTCCCACCTTGTATATATGCCTATTGCCCTAATGGGCTACTTATCTTTGTACATTCTAGTGGTAATACATTCAACATTGTGTGTTGTGCTCCAAGCTTCTTCTTCTTCCTTGTGCTATTCGTGTGCTTCCGCAAATGTCTAACTTCACAATTGGTATCACAGCAGGTCGCCGCTACATCTAGGGTATTGTCTACACCTCTCCTGTTGTAGTCTCCAAATCACACGAAATTCGGTAAGCATACTCAAGGTGTTTCAGAGATCAAAACATCTTCGCTCTATAGTGCCCAAATCGCGATCTGAGCTCATTTCAGCCTCCAAACGCACTATCATAGTGCTTGTGTAGGCCATTTCATCTTTTTGTCCCAAATGTATATACCAGTTTTCGTTCGCCAGTATAAGCATCTCGAAGTCTACTACACGTTTAGCAGAATTTATCTGGGCAGTTCTGCTCAACTTTTTGAGATACAGTCAATTTTCTGCATCAAAGTATTTTAGTCATCGGCCACGACTGAAAGCAGTGATGTATTCCGTATGTTGGTTGTTGAGGATAAGTTGGATGATACGAACTACCCATTGTGGACTTATATGATGCATCATGTATTGGTCGCAAAAGGACTATGGAATATTGTGTAGGGTGTTGAAAGACGTCCTATTACACGTACAAATACAGGTACTACAAATACAAGTGCTGGTGTTGAAAGACGTCTTATTACACCTGTTCATGCTGCTATTTCTATTGCACCTACTACAGAGAAAATTTGTTGGGATGGTAGAGATGCTCAGGCACATGCACTGATAGCATTGTTGATCAAATGTGCTATTATTCCTCACATTTGCTCTTGTAGGACAACTAAGGATGCTTGGGATACACTTACCACATTGTACCAGGCTAGGAATGAGGCTCGTGTTGCTTACCTCTGAAAACAATTGGAGAGTGAGCACATGAATGAATGTGATCCTATGGATAGTTTTCTCATAAATTTCAAGGATTTGAAAGAACAATTGATTTCTGCTGATGAAGTTATACTAGATAGCTCACTTGTGTAGACCGTTTTGAATGGTATTCTTGAGTCATATCAGAGTTTTGCTTCTACTCTTTGTTTGATGATGAAAGGCAATCCAAATGCCTTTTCATTTGAGGAGTTAGTCTCTGTTCTATTAGAGGAAGATCAATCTAGGCAGAATAGGTCTATTATGCGTGTTGTAGATCAAGCTTTCTTGGCTAGTAAGAAGGGCAAAAGAAAATGGAGCTCTTCTACTAGTAAGCAAAAATCTACAAATGCTACACATTCAAAGAAGGAAGACAAAGATGAGAAGAAATAAGAAAAGCAGAAATTGTTTTGCAAATACTGTAAAGAAAATGATCATGTCATCAAGAGCTGTCCAAAACTGGCTGCTAAAGAGGCAAAGAAGAAAGAGGCCAGAATGGTTGTTGTAGAGGCCTCTACACCAAAAATAGTGTGCTAATCTTGTGTAGGAAGAAGAATGGGTGTTTATTACTGTTTGCAGTTTTGACCCATCTTCTCATGAGCAATGCATGTCTGCAGTAGACTCAGATGATTGGTACTTTGATAGTGGGGCGACCAAACATATTACCTTGCAGTGTAGCTTCTTCTCTTCACTCGAGCCTGCCCCTATAGGGAATACTGTTACATGCTCTAACAACTCCTCCTATCCTGTTATGGGAGTTGGTAAGACAATTTTGACTACTCTTGATGGTAGTTCTTTCACTTTGTCAGATGGTAATACATTCAATATTGTGTATTGTGCTCCAAGCTTCTTCTTGTTCCTTGTCCTGTCTTGTACGCTTGCTTCCGCATACCTCAAACTCCAACAATAAAGTCTCTAATTTCCATGTGAAATCCATTAGGTATACCATCTATCTTAGGAGATTTGCACATATGTATATGTGTGACATTATAGGCACATGTTTCTTTCTTTGTTGATTGTTTATATATGTGTGTTCTATGTTGACTGTTTCTATATATATATATATATATATATATATATATATATATATATATATATATATATATATATATATATGTGTGTGTGTGTGTGTGTGTGTGTGTGTGTGCTTGATGTTTGCGTTTGTGTGCTTACATATGGACATGTGCCTTTCTATGTACATGTGGTTGTCCATGTATGTGGATGTGTCTCTATATGCATATATATGTTTGATAACCTTCTTAGATATGTACTATTGTTCATTTAAATATCTGATGTATAACTGTATGTTTAAGTGATCTCCTATGTTTTTTTGTGTGCATATGAGTATATACATTTGTATATGTACATCTATGTATGCATTTATATGGTTTGTTTTTTGTATGTGTACAAACATATATGCATGTGGCTTTCCATGTATGTTGATGTGATTGTCTATGTATGTCTATATGCATGGTGTATGTATCTATGTATATTATGCATATGTGATGATATATCGTTGTTCATGTATGAAATGATTTTTTATGTGATTTCCTATTTTAATTTTGTTGCAATTAATAAATGGGTGTGTAATATGTATATATTTTGGAACCTTTGTTAATTGTGTTTGTCTTTTCTTTTGTATTTCTTGCTTGTTTTTGTGCCTGAACTAGCAAAAGAGGCTGCATTATTTTAACTTTATGTCTTCTGAAATTTGATGAGAGTAGAAACCATATATTTGGTTTTGGATTAAATAGGAAACCTTTTATTTGATTTTTGGTGAAAGATAAAATCTTTCGCTTCAATTTTTAAAAGAAGGAAGATGCCTGCTCGAAAAACCCCTTTCCTTTTCAAACTAAATGAAAGAGGAATTCTATCTGGTTGAAATTTCAAGTCTTCCGGAACACTGATGAGAGGTTATGGGTACTAAACTTATTGACTTGTACACATGCACTTTCAAGTTCAAGCCTATGATAGACTAGATATAAGGTGAACTCCCAAAAAAAAGGGACCTAAAGTTTTCCTTTTGTTTCTTTATCATATTTTTTTATTGTATTGATCAAGGGAGAGGAAGAGAGCTTAATGAATCTCCCCACCATTTAACCATGGGAACTACCTTTTAACCCATAATATTCCCATGTTCAACATAATCTTGAAGTGTTTGAAAAAGGGTTTGTGATTCTTGATCTTGAATCTTATAGTCAAACCACCCATTACAAAGACTAGAAACAATCGTTTGCATATCAATGTGCCACAAAAAAGGGACCATGAGATATAAAACAAGTACAATAAGGCAAAGGTATATCTATCTTACTATTTCCAAATTCTGGAACAACTATTTGGCATGGTTTTTTCCCATCAATGTTTGCATCATGCCCATCAAGATAAAAAACAAGATGATCTTTATCCTCATTCAAAATCTGCATAATCTCAGAAATCAACCTACTAGAAGATACATTTAGCTTTCCACTAGTGCAAAGAGGAAACAAAGCATCACAAACGTCCTTTGAGTTGAGTGTTGTCTCTTTGATAGTAGAGGCATTGCACCTGCATAAAGACCACAACTTGAGTGGATGATACAAATGATATCATTTTCTTTGAAATTGTTTTCAACAAAAAATGCATTCTATAGTATTATCATCATGTTTTTTCTCAAGAGCTAATGCATATGCCAGATATTTGAAGACATATAGATGACCAATAGATTACTTACATCCATGCCAAGACCAATAGGAAATTTGATGAGTTATAATGCTTTAGTGCACCACATGTTAAGTACCTATGCAGCATACATGATGGTATCATGCCAAAAACAATGAAATAATGCTTGAATCTTGACATTTCCATGAGAGACCTATATATTCTCTCAACAACAACACTTGTTTTTGGTGTATATAATATTGTGCATTAGTGTTTTACCCTATACTTAACTAAAAATACAATGAATCCAAAATATGTACTCACCCTTGATGGGAACGAAAGGTTTCTATGTTACATGTTGATTTTCAATTGTAACCAAGAATTGTTTAAATCAATAAAAAAAAGGTCTTTGTGTTGAGTGGATAGAACCATAAAAATCATGAAGTAAAAGTTAAAACCAAGAGAAGATGTGAGCATAGGACCACAAACATCACTATGAACAAGTAGCTCTCATAGTTGGGAAAGGAAGAACACTATATCTTACCCAAAATGTAGTAATCCTATACATTTTGAGAAGACATGTCTAGTTTAGGCAAAGAGGACACCATGTCAATTTTTTTCAGTAACAAAATAGAAAATTTTCAATAGGGAGAACATGCAAGCTAGAGTTTTGCATGTGAAATGGCATGCACATCTTGGACTACACATGCATGTGCCACCTCTTGACAATAGGTAATGTTGCCTTCTTGCATATGGACGATTCCACCTCTTGAAATATAGATGATGCCACATATTGACTATGGGTGTGCCATAAAGTAACTTGAAAAAGGCTAAAGTCAAGTCAAATCTTTGTTCTTTGAAGTAATAGACAACAAATGGCCTAGTGGTTAAGTCTAATGGATGAGAAAGATGATGTCTTGGTTTTGTTGGAGACCTCTTAATCTCCAAAGGTTTGATCTATACTGACTTAAGAACACTTCTATGTCAGTTATAAACCAAACTTTACACAAACAATGTTCTTCTTTACCAAAACTTCAAGCAACACTTCTCTGAGTGAAGAAGTGTCTACTTCAGAAAGTCTGCTTCAGGAATCCACTTCATTACCTGCATAAAGTTTCAAATTTCTTCAAGCAAATGATGCACAAGTATTTGCAATACCTTTGCGCAAACATGTCAATCATTAGTTCTCAAAACTAATCACCAAAAGTTTAATTTGATCATTAAGATCAAAGACATGTCAGAAAATGTCTCTCAGAAGTTGCGCCTTCGACATAGTCAACTTCTTAAGTTGATTTCTCCCAATCTGAAACCTGTTTTGCTAAATGCTTTTAGCCATAGCTTCCTTATCTTCTAACTTAAATTTTAAGTGCTCACTCATCAAAAACTTTACAGTATACACTCAGATCTGATCAAAATACTGAGACGGAAAAGTGCGCTACTCTCAGACTTCAGTTTTCACATTCTACATATGAATGTTCCTATTGATCATTCTCACAGTAGGAGAGGAATTAGATTCTGAAACTCTAGACATAGCTTCATTAGCTTCTCAATTAGATGTGTACAAAAGGATTTCTGATCCACGTGATCAGACAGAGAGCACTCAGAGAAAAACCCATCGCTAGTTTCTGGGAAAAAACTCTCTACACATCTTCCTGAAGTTTGTCATCTACAAAAATGACTCTTCTTACTTCTCCTCTCTCATAATTCTTGTCATCATTAACTTATATATACATAACTTTTAACTCATCCCGCGTCTATGACATTGTTACTAATCATCCTAAAGGCTTAGCTATACTCAGCTTACAAGATTTTTCACTTATATGTACATATGTGTACAAGACATCATCCTGAATTCTTCTTCACTTTTACAAGTGTCTTCCTTTGCTTCATTCTGACCATAAGCATTCTTCAAGATCTGTATAATCACCAATTTGTGATTGACTTGTTCCAACAGCTCCCCCTCAATCACTAATTGTGATTATTCCATTCTTCTTCACTCCTGCCATCTCCTTGAATCTCTGTAGCTTAGGTCCATCCAAGCTCTTTGTCATCATATCTGCCACTTGTTCTTTTGTTGGAGTGTACATCACTTCAATCTCTTTATCTAGTACCTTTTCCCTCAAGAAATGATACTGAATCTCTATATGCTTAGTCCTGGCATGAAAAACAGGGTTAGCTGCCAAATACAAAGAACTCATATTGTCTCCAAAAATTATTGGAGTACTATGATCAGTCTCAAAACTTTTCATCAAGGTCTTCAACCATATCACTTCTTTTGCAGCTTCTACCATTCCCTTATACTCAGCTTCTGTGGATGATAAAGCAACTGTATGTTGCTTCCTTGAACACCAAGAAACTAGCTTATCTCCAACATAACAGAGATACCCATGAGTAGACCTTCTATCATCTGAGTCACCTGCCCAATCTGCATCACTAAACACTTTGATTCTTGTGTCAGAAGTGAAACCATAATACAGACCTTCACTTAGGGTTCCTTTGATATATCTGAGTACCCTTTGGGCTGCAATCCAATGAGTCTTCTTTGGACAATGCATGAATTGTGACAACACACCTACTGCATATGATAGATCTGGCCTTGTCAAGGTAGCATAGATTAAACTACCTACCAAACTCTGATATTTCTTCATGTCATTGAATTCTTCACCTCCATACCTGCTTAATTTATGATTTACCTCCAATGGTGTGGTTGAGGTCTTGCAATCTTCCATGTTAAACTTGACTAGAAGATTCTTCAAATATCTCTCTTGTGAAACATATACTCCATGTTGAGTATACACAATCTGCATTCCTAGAAAATAAGATAAGTTTCCCAAATCACTTATCTTAAACTCCTTCTCTATTTGTCTTTTGAGTTCATTGATTCCTTGAGCATCTGTTCCTGTAACAATAATATCATCAACATAAATGCACATGTAAATGTATCCATTTTCACTTGCCTTCACTAGCAAGCTACTATCTGCCTTTGATGCTTGAAATCCACATTCATTCAAGAACTTGACCAATCTGTAATTC
Organism: Ceratopteris richardii; assembly: GCA_020310875.1. Classification (NCBI taxonomy): domain Eukaryota; kingdom Viridiplantae; phylum Streptophyta; class Polypodiopsida; order Polypodiales; family Pteridaceae; genus Ceratopteris; species Ceratopteris richardii. The sequence goes on from CM035437.1 coordinate 101,744,344, forward strand.
CAAGCTCTTGGGGCTTGCTTCAACCCATACAAAGCTCTCTTGAGCTTACACACATAGTCTGATCCAATTGATTCCATGAAGCCTTCTGGTTGCTCCATATATACTTCATCTGCAATGTATCCATTTAAAAATGCATTTTTCACATCCAATTGTGATAATTTCCATCCCTTGCAAGCAGCAATAGCAATCAATGTCCTAATTGTAGACATCTTAGCAACAGGACTAAAGGTTTCATCATAATCCACCCCATAAGTTTGGGCATAACCTTTGACCACAAGTCTAGCCTTGTATCTAGACACCTTACCATCTGCAAACCTCTTTGTTTTATATACCCACTTGCATCCAATGACTTTCTGATTCTTTGGTCTTGGTACTAATTCCCAAGTTTCATTTTCAAGTAGAGCATCATACTCTTCTTGCATTGCCTTCTCCCAATTCTGTTTACCTTTGGCTTCTTCATAAGTGGTTGGATCTTCTTCTGTCTTCACAATGTAGGCATAATCTTTTGTTGTTAAGAAAGATGTATCATAACTATACCTTATAGGTTCTTTCCTTTCTCTTGTAGATCTTCTGATTTCTGCACTTCTCGAAGTTTCAGCCTCATTTGATTCTGGATCAAATCTTGGCCCTTCTTCTACATGATCCTGCAATCTACTTCTAGAGTCAATTTCATCAACAATTTCTTCACACACTTTTACTTTTGCCTTTCCTTTCCTTTGTATTTCTTCAACACCTGTAAAATCATTTGGTGATCCTACATACCATGTATTTTGCTCATCAAATGTCACATCTTTGGTAACAAGAAATTGCTTTGTGGATGGATTCCACAACCTGTAACCCATCTGTCTATCATCATATCCAATAAACACATACTTCTCTGCTTTTGGTTCTAGCTTATGTCTTAATTGTGAAGGAACATAAGCATATGCAATACATCCAAATACCTTACAATGATCAAGGGTAGGTTTCTTACCCCACCATGCTTCATAAGGGGTTCCTCCATCCAAAGCTTTGCAAGGCAACCTATTCACAAGGTATGTTGCAGTGTTAATGGCTTCTGCCCATAAGTAATTTGGACAATTCTTTTCCTTCATCATGGCTCTTGCAAACTCTACAAGAGTCCTATTCCTCCTTTCTGCTACTCCATTCTGTTGAGGAGAGTGCCTGCAAGTTACTTCTCTTTTGATACCTGCATTCCATAAATAATCATCAAACTCTTTAGAGAAATACTCTCCCCCTCCATCTGATCTTAACCTCTTGAGCTTTTGCCCTGTGATCCTTTCTGCATAAGCATGAAAATGTTTGAATGTCTTGAAAACTTCTGATTTATCCTTGATTACATACAAAGTAATCCACCTGGTTGCATCATCAACAAACAACACATAATATCTGGATCCATTTATGCTATAGTCCCTTGAGGGACCCCATACATCTGTATGAACCAATTCAAGCATATTTGAATGCTTGTACCCTGATTTGTTATAAGAATTCTTATGTGCTTTACCTAATTGACAAGCTTCACACTTGTACACCATATGTTGCCCTTCAATATTTGGCAATCCAAGCACCACCTGATTCTTCGACATTTCTTTTATAGCTCTCTCATTGAAATGACCTAGCCTTTTATGCCATAGGTCTAATTCAGATACCTTTTGACTTCCATAGGTAAATAATGCATGTCCCACATTACCTTGGACTTTGAGAGTGAACAATCTTCCTTCCTTTTTACCTGCAATTATGTTTCTATATCCCTGATTTGGATCTTGTACATAAACACCATCATTTGTGAATCTTACCTCATATCCTTTCTCCACAATTTGCCCTACACTTATCAAATTTTTAGGAATAGTAGGAACATAAAGTACCTTGCTCAGAAGTGTACTTCCACTCTTTGTCTTCACTGATCCAATGCTCTCCACTTTATGTTTGGTATTGTCACCTGTTTGAACTATATGTCCATTCACCCTTGCTTCCATATCAGTCATCAAGGATAGATTCCCACTCAGATGGTTGCTACACCCTGAGTCAATATAAAACACTCTTTGATCTTCTCCCATTGATTCATGAGTTGCATTCAAGATAAGAGTCATGTCATCCTTCTGATCTGATGCATAATTATAATAATTGTTGTTGTAGGACTGAGATTGGAAGTTTCTTCCACCTCCTCTACCATATGATGTCCTACCACCTCTTCCTCTGAAATTGCCTCTTTGGTTTCTGCCTCCTCTACCTCTTTGATTATAATTCTGATTATTGCTTCCACCATTTTGATTGTTATACCAACAATCATTTGCCAAATGATTTGTTCTGCCACAAATCCAACAAGCTTTAGCATTATCTTTGTTCTTACCTCCTCTTCCTTTACCTCTGAAGTTCATCTTCCCTTTTGTGAAGTTAGCTTGATTTGAATTCCCTTCATCATCATTCGATTGCTTTCCCTTGCCATTCTTTTTCTTGTCCTTGGAGTACATAGCTTGACTTGTACTTCTATCATTGTCTCCTTTAAGATCCTGCTCAAAGGTTAGCATGTGTCCTAGCAATTGATTAAGATCAGGAGTAAAGTGATCAAGTGACAATTCTATGGACAATATGAAAGGCTTCCACTTCTCATCTCCTCTCAAACCTGTAAGTATTTGTCTTACCAACTTTTCCTCTTCAATGTCTTCATCCACTGCTCCCAAGCTATCTGCAATATCCTTCATCCTTGCCACATAATCTGAAATTGATTGTGAGCTCTTCTTCTTGAAGGTTGTGAACTCAGCCCATAGTGAGGACTTCCTTGACTTAGTTGTATTTTGGAAATGCTCTTCCAAGGCATTCCAAACATCTGTAGCACTTTCCAAACCTCTGATGTGAGGTAGAAGGTAATCATTTACAGCCATGTAGATGATACTCCTTGCTTGAGCATCCTTTCTCATCCAAGTCTTCAACATTGCAAGCTCTTCCCTAGTAGAAATACTAGGATCTGCAAATTCAGGTTTTTCTTCATCTCCTGTAATAAATGCTATAAGATCTTTGCTCATGAGGTGTGCTTCCATCCTCATGGACCAAGCTGGATAGTTCTCTCTATCTAGCTTATCAATCTGCAAGCTTTCTCCCATCCTTGACCTTCTGTATCTGTAATTACTATGACTTATGAGGATAAAGTGTACCTTTGATATAAGCTTTGTCCTTCTTGATTCTTTCGAACTCGTGCTTTGAACTTCTGCAAGTTATCTTCAATAATTTGTCCTTGTCCTCCTTTGATTTGAAAGATCTTCAATATTGTCTTTTCTTCTCTTATATTTCACCTTCAGCTCTGATACCACTGTTGGAGACCTCTTAATCTCCAAAGGTTTGATCTATACTGACTTAAGAACACTTCTATGTCAGTTATAAACCAAACTTTACACAAACAATGTTCTTCTTTACCAAAACTTCAAGCAACACTTCTCTGAGTGAAGAAGTGTCTACTTCAGAAAGTCTGCTTCAGGAATCCACTTCATTACCTGCATAAAGTTTCAAATTTCTTCAAGCAAATGATGCACAAGTATTCGCAATACCTTTGCGCAAACATGTCAATCATTAGTTCTCAAAACTAATCACCAAAAGTTTAATTTGATCATTAAGATCAAAGACATGTCAGAAAATGTCTCTCAGAAGTTGCGCCTTCGACATAGTCAACTTCTTAAGTTGATTTCTCCCAATCTGAAACCCGTTTTGCTAAATGCTTTTAGCCATAGCTTTCTTATCTTCTAACTTAAATTTTAAGTGCTCACTCATCAAAAACTTTACAGTATACACTCAGATCTGATCAAAATACTGAGACGGAAAAGTGCGCTACTCTCAGACTTCAGTTTTCACATTCTACATATGAATGTTCCTATTGATCATTCTCACAGTAGGAGAGGAATTAGATTCTGAAACTCTAGACATAGCTTCATTAGCTTCTCAATTAGATGTGTACAAAAGGATTTCTGATCCACGTGATCAGACAAAGAGCACTCAGAGAAAAACCCGTCGCTAGTTTCTGGGAAAAAACTCTCTACACATCTTCCTGAAGTTTGTCATCTACAAAAATGACTCTTCTTACTTCTCCTCTCTCATAATTCTTGTCATCATTAACTTATATATACATAACTTTTAACTCATCCCGCGTCTATGACATTGTTACTAATCATCCTAAAGGCTTAGCTATACTCAGCTTACAAGATTCTTCACTTATATGTACATATGTGTACAAGACATCATCCTGAATTCTTCTTCACTTTTACAAGTGTCTTCCTTTGCTTCATTCTGACCATAAGCATTCTTCAAGATCTGTATAATCACCAATTTGTGATTGACTTGTTCCAACACGTTTCAATCTTGATGAGTGCATAAGGGAAATGCAAGGAGGTGAACTCGCAACCTCTTGGTTAGGAATGTGAGGTTAACCACTTGCCCCAAAAGCCATGGTTGAGGATTACTTCCTAATCCTCCCTCTTATGGTGTAGTTCAACCATCTTCTATCTTTCAAGGGTGTGACTCAACCATCTCCTACCTATCACTTTATTACATTCTTACCCCCTTAGTTGATCACTGTCCTCAATGATCTACTCATGTATCCCTCTTGCCTCGGTGATCAGTTCTTGAACTCCTTTGGTACCCTTGAATTGATGTCCTCAGCCTCGCATAGTTTCTTGAAGCTTGTTTGCAACCTTGGTGTCTTGAAGCCTGTTCTCAACCTTAGTAGCTTGAACCTCACTCTCATCCATGTTTGGTATCTTGAAAACTCAATCAATTGCCCAGCCAAAGTTTCCCAAGGAATTTACACTTCCATTCTACCTCGTTATGTTTGGAAAGTTCTTTTTTGAGCTTTCCAATGGTATTTTAAACGCGCTCAATCTGACCTACAGATTGAGAGATACACTTGAATCTTTGTTGAGTCGAATTCTCAAAGCACCGCCTCCCCAATTCCTACCCTTTCACATGATAGAGTGTCCAAGCACCTTTTTTAGAGGCCATTGGCTCAATCCACCTTGTCCAAGCCTACTTCTTAGGCTCTGAAATCAATGCAGGGAGTTGAACTCAGAGCCTCTTGGTTAGGAATGTGATGGGCTAACCACTTGCCCAAAAAGCCATGGTTGCGGATTACCTCCTAATCCTCCCTCTTAGGGTGTAGTTCAACCATCTCCTATCTTTCAAGGGTGTGGTTCAGCCATCTCCTACATATCACTTTATTACAAAAATGTTTCCACATTTTATTACAAAAAAGTTTCCAAAGAATCTCTAGATCCTTCTTAAAGCATTAACTTGAGTTGACTTGAGTAAACTCGAGTACACTAAGACATATGGAAAACTTAACTTGAGTGTATTAGGATAGATAACATGTGTAGAGTCCAATATACTAGGACAATTTCCCAATTGTGGTCCAATTGTGGTTACACATTCATAGGTTGTGGTTGAGTATGTATATGCAAGGTAGATTTAATTCAAAAGAACACCCTTAGTTAGAAACTCTATAACTGCTGATTGGGGGAGCTTTGATTGTGATTTCTTGTGTAGTGGGCTTTACAAAAAATGGTATCATAACTCCTACCATAAAGGGATAGTTAACGGCCCTCTTAACCCAAAAGCCGATGCAGATGGATTCATGGAATTCAAAAGAAGAAGGAAAATAAGTCCTATGGTGACATCTGAGCGACATCGTATGCTAGATACCCCCCAAACAACGTGTATTGCAATCTAGAAAAGGAGATTAATGAACATGACTACCTAGGAATGAACCAGTTTGTGGCGGACACCAACAACAAAGCCCCAGAGATCCCTGACAACAAAGAAACCTAACAAGAGGGTTACACTACAAGCAAAGAAGATGGATTCACCACTAGTAACGAAGACAACATGGATAGTGAAAGTTCCATCATTGGTTCGACTATTCGAGAAATGGTTTCCTGTTCATTCCAACAAGAGGCTTCCTGCAAAGGAAAAAAACCTATTGAGCTACCCTGGAAAAGCCCCCACAAGATCAAATTGCTAAGTCAGGACCTCCTCTAGATGAAAACTAAAGATGAAACCAAGAAGAGAAAGGATAAGGCCCCCTCCCGCAAAGAGGGTAACTTATGACAATGATTATCATCTCATTAAATGCTAGAGGGCTAACTGACCCCTCAAGAGCGACCATCATCGGACAATGGCTTCATGACATTAGCCTAAACCCAGATTTTTATCTGTATTCAAGACTAAAATTGATAGAGCATACCTCCAGAAATGGCTCATACATGTCTCCCTGTCCCGTGTTTGGATTTCGACAGCACATCCTTGTGGGTATGGTAAGATGGTAATCGGTATAAATCAATTCTGGTTTGAAAAGCCTGAGAACTCCATTGAAGACCAGAGCCATCGTTGGATTGCCATTTGCTTTGGTTCCCTTTTCGATTTACTCTAGTTTCTATGTATGCCCCTAATAGGGAGTTGGAGAGAATCAACACTTGGGCCTCCTTGGACTCCATCCCCCACAACGTGCTAATTTTTGGTGACTTCAATATGGTGGAGGACCCTGCGGATAGCTGGAATGGCAAACGCTGTATCATTGATAACCGGGAGAAAGAAACTTGGGACAAAACCAAATTGCACGTGGATTTGGTTGAATTCAAAGATTCGAATGGCTTCTCTTGGTGAAATCTCCAAGTGAGTGAGGACCTAAGGAAATCTAGACTGGACAGAAGCTACATTGATTGGAACATTATTCATCAGTGGGGCCTCCATTCCCTCTCGCAACGCATTGACCTTGCCATCTCGGATCACTATCTGATCATCATCGCTTTCCAACCTCTCACTAGAATCCGTAAGGCTCCTTGATTTCACACCTGAATGACCTCCTTCTCTCTCCCCTCCGTCCATCAAGAAATTTCTAAAGTGTGGAAGGAGGTCTTCGCCTCCGGCTCGTCTCCAGCCAAGTGTTGGAGAAGTGCGATCGAAAAGTCACAGAAGATCATGTTGAGAACTAAGAAGATGCTTGTGACTGTTCGACGGGTTCATAGAGAATCTCTATATCAAAGACTCTGGAGACTTGATGAGGAGGTGAACTAAGGAGAAGCTCAATCCCAGATTGGTCTCCGAAAAATTAGAGCGTTGCTCAGATACGAGGAAGAAATACAAAAGAAAAATTTGCAAATTTTCTTCAAGGAGTGGTTGGCTGGTAAGGCCGACAAACCCACCAAGGAGATGTGTTGCATCCTTAAAAGGAAACAAAATACAGAACCGATATGCCTATTGCTCGAATCAAATGGTGATGTTTGCAAATCGGAAGAAGAAAATCTCGAAATCATCGAAGAGCACTTTATGAAACTCATGGGGATCTCGACCCCCCTCTCCCACCATAGACGGGACTGCATGGCAGCCATATCCAGGGTGTCCTTTGATAGGATCCCACACACCCTTCGTTCCCTGATTGATGCCCCAATCTCGGAAGAAGAAATCATTGAAGTCATTGATGCCATCCCTAGTGGTAAAAGCATGGGGCTGGATGGGCTCACTAATGAGTTCTTTAAGTCCTTCAAGTTGGTGGTTGCCACCCCTCTTCGTCTGGTTTGGCAAGAGGCACTCGAGTTTGGTGCACTTCCGACTTGTCTGAACAATGGCATCATCAAGTTAATACACAAAAAAGGGGAAAATAATATAATTGAGAACGGACGACCGATTACGATGCTTCAAACGAGATATAAGGTCATTGCCAAAGTCATTGCGAATGGAATTCCCAGCCATCTAAGAGCGTGGCTAAGCGAGGACCAAAAAGGTTTTGTCAAAGGCAGGTCAATATTGGAAGTCATTATAGATATTTGGGAAGGTCTCAACTTCGCACATGATTCAAGACAAGACGTGGTTTTCCTCAAGATCGACTTTGACAAAGCTTAAGATAGGCTGGAATGGGACTATATTCTACAGTCACTTAAAGATCTCGGATGCAGTAAAAAATTCACCAAGATGATCTCGACCCTTCTGGGAATGCATCGACTCAAATTAATCTTAATGGCCAACTATCGAAGGTGATCAAATTAAGAAGATCAATAAGACAAGGGTGCCCATTGGCTCCCCTTCTATTTTCCATTGCCACTTAAGGTCTTGTCTTGTCTTGCTGGTGGATCAACAGGTGGAAGCAGGTAATATTAAAGGCCTCCGATTGCCTCGAGACCATGGCCAGATCACCATGAGACTTTTTGCTGATGATATGAATGTGTTTGTCCACAATGAAAGTGCCAGCCTGGAGATGTTTTAGAAGTGCCTGGATACTTTCTCTGAAGCCTCTGGATCCAAAATCAACCACTCTAACACCGCTTTTAGAGCTATTGTTGGGATCCAGCCTGACCTTCTCTTTGATCATGGCTGTCAAATCATTCCACAGGGCAAAATTTTTCGGCTTCTTGGTATTCCCTTGGGATTCAGTATCTCGATGGAGCAACTGGTGGAACTCGGTCCCCTTCAGATTCGAAAGCAAGCTAAACTATTGGAGAGGTATGCAAATCAATCTTGCTGGTCATGCAATGGTTATCAACACATTCCTCATTTTGTCTACCATTTACTTCCTCTCTTGAGAGATCGAAAGAGCATGATCTGTCCAAACTGGATAGTATTTGCAAAAACTTCCTTTGGACAAGCAACCACAATCAGAGGGGTGTGCCCAAAATCAAGTGGTCCATCTACTCTAGCCAAAGAGATAGTGGGGGCCTTGGCATTCTAGACATTAGGTGCATGGCTAACAAACTTGCAACAAAATGGATGATTAAGGCGTGGTGCAATGGGGAAGCCTTGTGGGCCAAGTTGATCTTCAGAAACAAGAACACTTTGACCTTGGTGGGATTCCCAAATTGGAAGTCTCTTGACATTCTAACACTTTTGTTCTCCCCAATCCCAGTCTTCGCGAAAGGCTCGGACCTTGTCTTCTCACTATTGAAGAGTTGGAATCAAGTCAAACGCTTCACAAGAATAAGTGAAGATTGGAAGTGGGCAACCGGTGTTAGACAAAACGACTCTATTTGGTTTCTGATCCATGGCATCTAGATTGTGGATTTTCAAAACACCAAGAGGCTATGGAGCAAAGGCTTCAAAAAATGGAAACACCTCTAGAAACAAGACACCAACCAGTGGATCAACTTTCAGGACATTGACCCTAGCGTCAACATTAGCTATGAAGAATGGAATACTTTGCAAAGCAGATGTATTGCTTGGGACCACTCTAAAGTTTGCTTTCTCATGGGGCATGACACATCGAGCCCGTTTGGTATGAGATGGCACAATGGTAGCTACATTACAAAAATCTTGAACATCAAAGAGACCATTGATTATCAGGTTAACCTCAACAAGAAGTGGTGCCTGTCATGGACGCAGCTGAGGTGGGACATGAAGTTCATGGCTATCTATCACCCTCGCATAGAAATCAAAAGGTTTGTTCTATTATGGAAAATTCTTCATCGTGGTATCCAGACCAACCTCAAGGCTAGCAAAAGTTGTGGGGTGCCTCCCTCGTGCAAGCGCTACTACCGGTCCTTAGAAGATGTTTCTCATATCTTCTTTTCTTGTCCCAAATTCAACAAACTCTGGTAGTTTGTCAGAAAGAAAATCATACTACAAAAACATATCAGTTGGAAAAAAGCTCTTATGGGAGAAGCGATCGGTTGCTCCATGACCCTTTGGAATGCCATCATAGGGGAGATCCTTTGGAAGATTTGGCAGGAAAGATGTGCCTATAACTTTGGCGACCCCCCCCAAAAGTGGCGGATTGAGAAATTGTTGTTCCTCCTTGGTAAAAGAATCATTAATTGTAAGAAATCCCCCCCCCCTTCAGGCATCATCAAGTGCTCCTCTTGATCAACAACAAACTTAAACCCAAGTGGGCCCCTCATGAGGGTGATGAGAGGATGATTAACCTTCTTTGTAATGCCATCTAATCTCTGTAAGATCTTCCCCCGCTATGTGGGACTTGGGGGGTCCCGTGGGCACTAGTCCCTTTCACTTGTACTTTTCTTTTCCTTTATTTAATACAAGTCTGGGAGAGTAGGCTAAGGCTGAACTTCCTTTATTAAAAAAAAAAAGTTGAACCTAAGGAGGTGTGCCATGGTGTTCAAAACCTTCCTTCTTTCATCAATTATTTATTTCTTGGCATGCTGAAGACCAAAAGACAAAGATTTAGTGAAATTGGAAAGAAGTTGCAAAAATTCCCTTTGGACAGGTGAATGCAATAGGAGAGGTGTGCCCAAGATCAAATGGGCCATTTGTGAAAACCAAAAAGGTTCGGATGGGTTGGGTGTTCTGGACGTGGGGGGATGGTAGAAAAGTTGGCTGCCAAGTGGATGATCAAAGTGCAGCCCAAATTGAGAACTTCCTAGGCAAAATCGATTCCAAAAGACGAATCTTGTCTTATGCTTGTGCGGCTCCCTAGTTGGAAGGAGCATGATCTGCTCACTTTGTTGTTTTTCATCTTTTCTAATTGCTCCCAAGGGTTCAAAATTAATATGCTCCTTATGGAAGAGTTGGAACAAGATGAAATCACACACCAAGATCAATGAGGATTGGAAATGGGCTGTTGGGATTACATAGAATTTGGTCAACTAATACACTTATGTGTTCCTTGAGTAGCTCTAATGTAAACCTTTTCCCTATACATGGGCAATTTTTACTCTAGTGCTAGCTAAAGATTTTTTCCCCATGTTACCACATACATGATTGACTCATATGTTGTGGTACATGGTACTTAGGGATATTATTCAGCTCTTACTTTAGTTTAGTTCATCGTCAATAGAGAGAGCTATTCTAGCCATCTGTCTTCTCCATGTGTCTTGCTACATTTGTGTTCCTTGTGTGTGCTTCTCGTGTGTCTCTCACACCTCTACACACACCCAACAGTGGTTTCAGAGCAGGTTCAGCTCCTTCTCAAGTTTCGGTTTTTCGTGTTGCGGCACACACACACTTTTAACAGTGCAAATCGACTTCGGAGCACAGATTAATGAATTTCAGTAGCCAAGAAACATTTCCACCATTTGCACTGAAGTTTTACCCCCATTTCAAAGCCATTCATGCAGTCAGAATCGCCATCAGAGTGATGGTTTTTTAGCTGAAATTTCAACATTCATTTTAGCTTTCGTCGAAGTGAAGATTTTATCACATTCTTGTTCTTTAGTAAAATGGTGGGAAACAATGACTTGTTTGGCATGCTTCAAGCTGAAGATAAGCTTGATGGGACCAACTACTCGATGTGGTCTTACATGATGAAACATGTTCTTGTTGCAAAACAACTTTGGAACATAGTGGCAGATGTAGATTGAAGACCCGCAGGTGCTTCTACTTCATAGTCTAATGTCACAGTGGAGCTTCGTCTTCAAGTATAGTGGTTTCTCCTTATCCACCTACATAGGAGCAGCTCAGATAGGATGGAAAAGATGCTCAAGCTCATGCATTGATTGCGCTATCTGTGAAGCATCACATAGTTTCACACATTCGGTCATGTTCTACATCAAGACAAGCATTGGACACTCTTGCTTCTTTGTATGTCATGCATAATGAAGCACGTGTTGCATACTTGAGGAAGCAAATTGAGGATGTATGTATGGCTGAAAGTGAGTCAATGGATGTGTATGTGACACGCATCAAGGACTTGAAAGAGCAATTGGCAAACATAGACAAGATTATTTCGGATGCATCACTCATTTCTACATTGTTGAAAGGATTACCAGAATCTTTTCAAGCTTTGCTACTACACTCCGTTTGGTTGCAAATGGGGATCCTAATATGTTTGCATTTTATGAGGTTGTGTCTCTTCTTTTGCAAGAAGAGCAATCTAGAGTGAATAGGAGTGGTTTGATTGAGGGAATGCAAGCACTTGTTATCTCACAAAAGGGGAAAAGCGAGTATGGTTCAACTTTGGGTTCATCAAAACCAAAGCCTCAACCTTCCTCTTCCACTCATTCCTCTAATGATGGTGATTTAAAAAAGAAGAAGGGATGCAAATATTTTTGGAAGGCTAGTCATAGTATTGATGGGTGTAGAAAGCTTGCTAAACACAATGAAAAGAAGAAGGAATCCATCATGTCTATTGCTGAAAATTTAGCAAATGCAAAGAATGATGAAGCCAACATGGCTCAAGATTTTTGGGTATGTGTTGTTACATGTCATTATGATGCATCTTTGCATTCTAAATGTATGGTTGTGAGTCAGGTTGATTCGGATTGGTTCTTTGATAGTGGTGCTTCAAAGCACATAACTTCATGCAAAAGATTTTTTGCCTCTTTGAAAGATGCACCCAAAGGAGGACATGTGGTGTGTGCAAACAAGGCCTCTTATCCTATCATTGGAGTAGGAGAAATTGAGCTTACGATTGCAAATGGAGGTGTAATTCTCTTGAAAAATGCATTGTATGTGCCAGCTATCAAGAAGAACTTAATTTCAGTTCTATTGATTGTCAAAGTTGGACTTCATGTACACTTTGTTGATGATAAGTGTATGGTTCATGATTTCAGCAATGGTGATATTATCGTGATGTCTAGTACATTATGTAATGGCTTGTATCGCATGTATACATACAAGAGGGCTGCCTCGAATGCCTTGGTTGCTCATACTTCTTCCATGGTTGAAATGGATCTTTGGCATGCTCGTTTTTGTCAATTGAAGTTCAATAGTTTGCTTTACTTGCAAACCAAGGACATGGTTATTAGTTTGCCTACACTTGAGTCCATTGAAAAGCATGCATGTGAAGGTTGCATTCTTGGAAAAATGCATCGTGCTTCTTTTCCAAAAGATAGTCATACACATACTACAAGAAAATTATAGCTTGTTCATAGTGATGTATGTGGTCCTGTCAAGACTCCATCTTTTGGGAAGCATGTATATTTTGTTACCTTCATTGATGATGCTACTCACCATACATGGGTGTATCCAATGAAAGCAAAGAATGAGGTATTCTCTTGCTTTGAAGCATTTTTAGTTATGGCTGAAAATTTTTCTTCGCAAAGGCTTTTGACTGTATGCATGGATTATGGTGGTGAATACATGTCACATGAGCTTAATGCTTTTCTTCCTGAAAGAGGTATTTCACACCAATGTACGTTGCCATATACACCTCAACAAAATGGTGTTGTCGAGTGTAAAAATAGAACTCTACTTGAAATGGCATGATGTATGGTTAAAGGAAAGCATCTTCCTGATAAGTTTTGGATGGAAGCGGTCATGTGGCAAACTATGTGTTGAATTGCTGCCCTACAAAAACATTGAGATTCATTGCTCCTTATAAGGTTTGGAATGGTCATAAGTCTATGGTTAGTCATATGCATGTGTTTGGTTGTTTGGCATACACTCTTGTGCCATCACAACAGCATCACAAACTAGATGACAAGGCAAAGAAATATATATTTGTTGGTTATGGTGCTGAAAGTAAGGGATATCATTTGTGCCATCCATTGACGAACACAATTATTGTGAGTTGAGATGTGGTATTTGCTGAAAATTCAGTTTTCCCTCCACTTGAATGCAAAAAATAGCCAATAGTTAGCTCACAAGATGTGTTCGATACACTCATGCCTTTGTTCCAAAATGGTGCACTTGATTATGGCCATGTAGATCAACCGACTGAGGCTCAAAGGGCTGAAAATTTCCAAAAAAATAGAGCAAAAAATGCAGACAATTTCCAGCCAAGCATGGCTGAAATTTTTTAGCCAAAAAATGTTGAAACTGCTAGAAATTTCTAGCCACATATGGCTGAACATTTGTGACAAAATATGGTTGAAAATGACCATGAAATTCAGCCCACACATGATATAAATGTTGATGATGTATTAAATAATGAACACATGTCTATCAAGAGTGCACAAAGTATGCCAAAGTGGCTAAAACAAACTTTGCAGGACAGCAAATTGAGTGCACCTTTACTTGGTAGAACAAGATCAAGCTCTCACCATGCATCAAGTAATTTTGTGGATTATTCTCTTATTGCAACAACATGTAATGAAGAGCCACTTTCTTTTGAAGATGCATGTGACAATACATGATGGATGAGTGCCATGCAATTAGAAATGGATTCCATACATAGGAATGGTATTCGGGAGTTATGTGAATTGCCAAAACGAAAGAACGCCATTGGTACAAAGTGGGTTTACAAGATTAAGATAAATTCTGATGGTAGCATTGATCGCTACAAAGCTAGATTGGTTGCCAAAGGATATGCACAACAATATGGCATTGACTATGAGGAGACTTTTGCACCTACTTCATGCATGACTACCATTCATACCCTGGTTACATTGGCTGCCCATCGAGGTTGGAAAGTGCATCACTTGGACATAAAAACAACCTTCTTGAACGGTGATTTGCAAGAAGAGTTCTATGTGAAGCAACCTTATAGATTTGCTATGAAAGGGCAAGAGCATATGGTTTGTTGCTTGCATAAAGCTTTGTATGGTCTCCAGCAAGCTCCATGTGCATGGTATGACAAAATCCATAAGCACTTGATTGCTCTTGGCTTCACACTTAGTCCAATTGAAAGCACACTCTATGTATGCAAAAATGGGGCTGATCTTATAGTGCTTGTTCTTTATGTCGATGACATACTCTTGATTAGGTCATGTGATGCAAAACTTGCCATTGTTATGGTTGATTTGCAGCATACTTTTGATGTCACTTATCTTGGTCTTTTGAGCTACTATCTTGGCATCTAGTTTGTATCCGTTGAGGGGGGAATTGTTATGCATCAAGCAAAGTATGTTGAAAAAATATAGCATTTTGACTTTGAGGATTGCAAGCTAGTTTCCACACCAATTGAGACAAGATTTAGGTTCTTAGTTGAGGATTCCAATGATGCATTTGACACTTCTCTTTATTAGAAAGCTATGGGATGTCTTATATATGCATGCAACACAAGGCCAACTATACAGTATGCAATTTCCCAATTGAGTCGATTCATGCATAACCCTAGCACTAAGCATTGGCAAGTGGTAAAATGTGTGTTTAGATATCTCATAGGCACTTTGAGCTTATGTCTCTTTTATGGAAGAGATATTCAGCCATGCTTGCATGCTTTTACTGAGAGTGATTGGGTTGGTTGTTATGATACTCGTGTATCCACTAGTGGTAATTGCTTTCTCCTCGGAGACTCATGCATATCGTGGTTGAGCAAGAAGCAACCTACAATAGCGACATTGAGTTGTGAAGCTAAGTACAAGGCAGTTCTCACAGCTACAATGGTGTGTATATGGTTGAGATGCCTATTGATGGATCTTTGCATGGAGATTGATGTTGCTACGCATATTTTCACTGATAGTTAGAGTGCATTGGTCATTGCATGAAACCCAATGTTTCATGCATGGATCAAACATATTGAGGTGCATTATCACTATGTGAGAGAGCACCTTCATGCAAGAGATATTGATTTGGCATATGTGGCTACACAAGATAATGTGGCAGACATATTCACCAAAGCTCTTCCACGGGAAAAGTTTGAACCTTTTCGCAAAGCTTTAGGCTTATTACCTTGTGGGGGTTGATCTATCACTCCCTATATGTGTTCACGTCATTCGCTCCAGGGGGGTTTGTTACACTTATGTGTTCCTTGAGTAGCTTTGATGTGAACCTTTTCCCTATACATAGGCACTTTTTACTCTAGTGCTAGCTAGAGGTTTTTTCCCCATGTTATCACATACATGATTCACTCATATGTGGTGGTACTTTGTACTTAGGGATATTATTCATCTCTTACTTCAGTTCAGTTCATCGTCAATAGAGAGAGCTATTCTAGCCATCCATCTTCTCCGTGTGTCTTGCTACGTTTGTGCTCCTTGTGTGTGCTTGTCGTGTGTCTCTCGCACTTCTACACACACCCAACATCAACTTCAACGACCAGCCGAAAGAATGGTGGATCGATAAATCCCTTGGCTAGTTAGGTAGAAGAATATGCAATTGTGAGAAGTCCTCACCCCATAGACACCATAGGATTCTAGTCTTGGATAATAACAAGATAAAAAGTAAATGGGCTGCTCATGAGGGTGATGAAAAGATGATTAAACTTCTTTGTAACATATTCTAAACTTAGTTTTCATGTCAATGCCTAGCCAACACCACTGTTGTGCCTTCGAGAATTCCTATACCTACTTTGTGGGATATGGGGGATCCCATAATGCCCCTTCATTGTACACTTATATTTTTAATTAATTCAAGCAACAGAACTAGGCTTCGGTAGAACTTTCTTTTTTATTAAAAAAAAATTCTCTATAATGATGTGATATGAGTTGAGTTTCATTCAAAAACCGTAGCAATTTATTTAACTCCTTTGTTGGTCTTAATGACGAACCACTTCAAATGTTTTGAATTATGAGAAAAAATACACATGAATTTGTAAATAAGAGTTATTATAGTCAGCTCAAGGTTCTAATTTCCATAGCCTATAGCATTTCATAAAAACTCCAACTCATTAGAAGTTTGTTGGGCTTTGTAGCTGACTAGATGGGCTTTCCCTTTGTATTCCATAAGTATTATATTTACCTTCTTGTTATATTTGTGGCTCTACTCTCAATGATATACCATGAGTACAACTTTTCACTACCAAAGTTTTAAGACAA
Source organism: Ceratopteris richardii (assembly GCA_020310875.1). Taxonomy (NCBI): domain Eukaryota; kingdom Viridiplantae; phylum Streptophyta; class Polypodiopsida; order Polypodiales; family Pteridaceae; genus Ceratopteris; species Ceratopteris richardii. The sequence continues at coordinate 101,760,903 of CM035437.1, forward strand.
GAACGTTGCTTCATGAATTGTTCCAAGGCTATCAAAGAGTGAGAGAATAGATATAGTAAAATAAAAGTATCACAAGAATGACATGTTTAATCTTGTACTATAAACCACGATATGCTATATATGGAATTACACTTTTGATTACAAGATCACCCACACAAGGAATTAATACAAGAATATATAACTGATATAAGAAGTCCCACAACCTAGGACTAATAGGTATAGATAACTTAGCTAGAGATGATACAAAAGATCCCACAACTTGAAACCATAGGTATGAAGCAAGATCTTTGGATTACAAGAAATCCCTCCAAGGAGATGAACTAGATATAAGGAATAACTAGAAAGGATCTCGTACTACGAGATTACAACAATACAGGAGAGGATGTCTAAGATACAAGACTAGAGCAAGGACACGAATATAACTCGAACAGGAACTTGAGAGTACTTACTGACTCCTTGAGCTCCCAAGATTGGCATTGGAAAGACTGAGTATGTATGTGGCCAACCCCTCCTTATATAAGTTTTCAAGGGTATTTCATCAATGGTAGTCATGAATTGATGATGTCATTGATGATGTCATCAATGATGTCATGAATGATGTCATCGATGATGTCATCAATTCGAAATGTGACCTTTGGATATCAGAATCAAGGTAATTCATCAATGGCAGTTACAAATTGATGATGTCATCAATTTGAAACATGACCATTGGATATCAAAATCGATGATGTCATCAATTCGAAACATGAACTTTGGATATCAAAAGATAGTTGATCTTAGGGTTTTATCATGTTCCACATGTAGTGGGAGCATTTTTTTTCTCCAAATTCTGAAACAATCATGAGATATAAAAGTCACATGGAATCTTAGGTTCAAGATGATTTCCTTTGTCGATGACATCATCTCCCTCTCAAATGACAAGTTCCACGAGGAATGATCATGTTCTCTGGTCTCGGATTCATTGGATTTTCTTATGGAATTCTCAAACCTTGATTGATTCTCTCTAAAGGTTTTTTGCACGTTCTCAAGTACAATCACTAATGTCATACCCTTTCCAATGAACAAGGTACTCCAATCTTCCTCGGGATATTCTTGAATCTAGAACATGCTCAACTTCAAATTCTTCATGATCATCAATCTCGATAAGTAGTGGAGTATTAGGTCTCTTTACCCTCAATTGTGATATCTTATATGGCTTCAACATGGACACATAGAAAACTGGACGTGGTCTCATGGTGCTTGGTAACTGGAGCTTGAAAATGTCTGGATTAATATTGACCAAGATGGTGAACAGACCGAATCTTTGATGCTCTAGCTTTGCACAGGGCCTTGGAGTCTGCAAATTATTTTGGAGTAACCACATCTTATCCTCAATTTGATAGGATGGATTTCAAACATGATGCTAATTTGCATAATACTTATAATGTTCTTGAGCTCAATGGATATCTTCCTTGAGTTCTTTGTGAATATCCATGAGGTACTAGGCCTTACCTTTGGAATCCACATTCTTTGTTCAGGATAGTACCTGCAAGTAATCTCCCTTTTTATACCTACATTCCACCAGTAATCACTGAACTCATTAGAGAAATACTCTCCCCCTCCATCTGACCTTAGTCTCTTCAACTTATGACCTGTAATTCTCTCTGCATACACATGATAATGTTTGAATGTATTGAATACCTCTGACTTATCTTTGATCACATAGATAGTGATCCATCTAGTAGCATCATCAACATAAATCACATAATACCTTGAACCATTGATACTGAAATCCTTTGATGGTCCCCACACATCTGTGTGTACCAATTCAAGCTTCTCCGAATACATAAAGCCATGCTTAAATAAGATTGCATATGAGCCTTACCTAATTGACATGCTTCACATCTGTATGTCATATGTTGACCTGCAACATTAGGCAATCTAATCACTGAACCATTATTAACCATATCTTTGATACCTCTTTCATTGAAATGTCCAAGCCTCTTGTGCCAAAGATCTAACTCAGTGATCTAATGTCCTCCATAAGTGAACAAGACATGACCAACATTACCTTGGATCTTCAATGTGAACAATCTTCCTTCTTTCTTCCCTGAAACAATTTGTTTATACCCATTGCTTGGGTCTTCCACAAACACTCCTTCATTAGTGAACCTAACTTCATAACCTTTTTCAACAATTTGTCCTACACTTATCAGATTCTTAGGAATTGTAAGAACATACAAAACCTTACTCAAGAGAGTACTACCATCCTTGGTCTTCACTGATCCAATTGACTTCACATTGTGCTTTGTATTGTCACCTGTTTGAACAACATGATTAGTTATCTTATTATCCAAATCAGTCATCAAAGCTATGTTGCCACTCAAGTGATTGCTACACCCTGAGTCAATATAGAAGACTCTTTGGTCTTCACTTTGCTTTTCACAAGTTGCATTCATTATTAATGTTGAATCCTCCTTCTGATCTGAAGCATAATTGTAGTAGGTATTGTTGTATTGTTGACTTTGGAATCCTCTACCTACATTTCTTCCAAAGTAACCTCTACTACCTCTACCTCTGAAATTACCTCTTTGATTTCTGCCACTTCTTCCTCTTGAATTAAAGTTCTGATTATATCCACCATTACTCTGAGTATTATGCAACAATCATTAGCTAAGTGATTTGTCTTACCACAAATCCAGCAAGCTTTGACTCCATCTTTATTACTCCTGCCTCCTCCTCTACCTTTGCCACCTCCTCTTCCTCTTAGGAAGTTAGCTTGGCTAGTTGTACCTTCATCTTCATTTACTTGTTGCTTCCCTTTGATATTCTTCTTCTTATCCTTTGAATACATTGCATGACCTGCACTTTTATCACTTTCACCTTTGACATCCTGCTCAAAGGTTAACATATGTCCTAGCAACTGATTTAAATCAGGAGTAAAATGATCTAGTGATAATTCAATGGACAAAATGAATGGCTTCCATTTGTCATCACCTCTCAAACCTGTGAGGATTTGCCTTACCAATTTATCTTCCTCAATGTGTTCATCAACAGCTCCTAATGCATCTGCAATCTCCTTCATTCTTGTTACATAGTTTAAGATAGATTGAGAGGCCTTCTTCTTGAAAGTGGTAAATTCTACCCACAAGGATGCCTTCCTAGACTTTGTGGTGTTTTGGAAATGCTCTTCCAAAGCATTCCATATATCACTTGCACTTTCAAGACCTCTAATGTGAGGTAGCAAGTAGGCATTAACTGCCATGTAGATAATGCTCGTGGCTTGAGCATCTTTCTTCATCCAAGTCTTCAAATCTGATAATTCCTCCCTAGTTGGAACACTAGGATCTTTGAACTGAGGCTTTTCTTCTTCACATGTGATATAACTTATCAAGTCTTTGCTCATAAGATGAGCTTCCATCCTCATTGACCATGCTAGATAGTTCTCTCTATCCAACTTCTCTATCTGAAGAGAATCTCCCATTATTTCTTCTCCTCTGTATTGAATTCTTCAAACTTTATGAGTAATAGATGTACATTTACTTTGAATGATACTCCTTTTGTCTTCTTGATGTCCTATGGCCTCCTTCTCAAACTTTGCTCTTAAGCTTTCACCTTTTGAACCTTCAAGTATTGATTTCTTTATAGCTGCAGCACTCGAGTCCTCCTTTCTTCAATTCTGATGCTTCTTGCTCTGATACCACTAATGGAGAGTGTTAATCTCCAAAAGAACAACCTACTCTTGAAGTTAGAACACTTCTATATCAAGAGTAATTCAAAACCTTCACCAATTTATAGGATTAATAATCAATTATCAAAATTTTGATCAGCCTGTGAAAAAGGTGATTACACATAAAGTCTGCTACACATAACTCTCTCATTAACTTGTCAATTGTGTAAAGTTTTTTATGAAACTTAGATCTTGAGAAATGATCTCAACAAGTTACCTATGTCTAAAACTACTCTTCTGAAAAGTCGATTTAGACACCTGTAACTTCTAACACTTGGTTCTCTCAATCTAGAACCCGTTTATAAAAATGCTTCTAGCCACAGGTAGCAACTTAAAGATTGAGTGCTTGCTTGCTCAAAACTTTACAGTGTGGAAGGAGAACTGACCAAAACATTAACATCGAATTTTGCGCCTGTTTCAGGAACCAGTGAACACTTCTTCACATATGAATGTTCCTACTCATAATTCTCACAGCCTGTTTACAATTAGGCTCTCAAACTTTAACCATAGACTCATTAACTATGGACTTAGATGTCTACAAAAGGATTCTTGAAATGATCAAGCACAGAAGGAGAATGCACAGAAACATCGGGTGCAATATTTTTCCATTTCGAAAAAAAATTTACATCTGAGTGATGAGAGAGATTCTACTCACTTCTAAACATGTCTAATGAGATCTAATTCTCCTCAAATTTTGTTCTCACATAATCTCTCTTATTTGCCCCGACATTTTTCATAGTATATATAGGCAAATATTTACAAGCTCATGACTATACAAAAGTATAAGTGAACTATCTATGAATTAATGTACATATGTGTACATTTCTTTCAACTTCTGAATATGCACTTCCTCCATGCTTCATAACTTGAACTTCCGTTCAGTCCTTGACTTCCAAACCTTCCTTAAACTTCAATTGTTGATTGTCGTGCACCAACAAAGAGTGCTCCACATATGTCATCATAGACAAGTTTACCACTAGGTGCACTATTGCTAATAGCCGTGCAAAATGTATCCCATGATGATGGCAGGGTGCATAACAACAATACTTCTTTCATTTCATTATCCATATCCATTTTCTGAGCCTGTAACTGGGAGAATATAGCATCAAACTCATTTAGATGAGCAGCAACACTATCTATGTCCTTCATACGAAGGTCATATAATTTTCTCATCAGATACACTTTATTTGATGTCGTCTCTTTTTCATATGTATTGTATCCTCTACAAAATGAGCATATGACCACTATCAAAATATCATAAAACTACAAGTACTGCATGTTTGCCTACATAGTGAATCACTCACTCCACTGCATATAATTAGTTACCCAATAGAAGCCAACTAGGCTTATCGAGCACCTACAAACAACTATCATACATCTCCTATGGCGAGGTTGGGTAAGTCTTCCACCTGCATCATCAAAGAGACCCCGACATCTGGGTGTCTCCCAGTTAAGAAAACCTCACCACGACCCTCTTTATCAAACGTAAAAAGCTTTATGCAAAGAACGTAACCGCTATATCAATGACCACATGGACGTACATAAGTGATATCCACAAAAGCATACATGATGTGTATGTGCTCAATATATGCAGTAAAATGACACTAAAAGGCTGAATGCATAGCCCAAAAACTAGTCAATAACAAGTGTCTATCAACTCTGATGTTTTTGGCTCAAAAACCTGCATAGATTTGCAGCGGCTGCACCCACCAAAACTAAAAACCTTTCCAGAAACCTGTAGTTTTGCGAGTGTGGCTGAAAAACACAGCCCCAAAGGTTGATATTTATTGTCGGGGAAGTACAAAGAACACTCTTCTTGATGTTCGCGGACCTGTGTGAAGAGAACTATGTGCAAAAGTACTCCAAAATGGCTCCAAAAGACACCCAAAAATGCTTCAAAAATAGGCTTTGAAAGCAAAGAATGAAGCTTTGAGGGACCAAAACATGTTCAAGGTAATGTCAACCTTAGTCTTTCCCCTTCTTCAGACACCACAAGAGTGTAGCTTAGTGGCAAGAGATTTCCACGGTTAAGCGAGCTCTGGGGGGAACAATAATGGGATGGGTGACCTCCAGGGAAGTACCAGGAATCTCTATCTTCCCTAATCGTTAAGATCCTCCCTCGTGTGCAGCCAATGGCACCAATGGTGACTTCGGTGACTTAGATGACAAGGTATGCCAAGGTCTATGCCTTGGTCGCCACCTTAGTCGTAAGCCTTGGGGGGTGCTCTCTTTGCTCGCACAAAAGGAACAAAGATTTTTGCGTCGAACTGTTCTGATATCAGTGAAGTATTTCGATGACCATGCACCACAATGCACTCTCCTCCTCGAGAGCTCCATGACGATATGCTCGAAGTAGAAAACCGAGTTCCTGAGGCCGGACAAAGTACTTCGCATAGATGCTACAGAATACACAAAGACCACAGTACACAAGGAGCACGAAGACATACTTCTTAGGTCTTACAAATGTAGTCGAACTTACAGTCTTGACTGACCAGGCCACTATATGTTTTATTAAAGAGCATATAAAAAGAACTGTCCAGTGGCCATTTGGCCTTTCACATGGACACTAACGGTAACAAGTACCAATTACTCATTGTGGGCTTATATTATGCATCATGTATTGGTTGCAAAAGGACTATGGAGTATTGTGTAGGGTGTTGAAAAACATCCTATTACACCTACATAGTTGCTGAAGGTGATGCACATGGTGTTGAAGATGATGATATTCTTCATGTTCCTATTTGTGTTATAGTTCATATTGCATCTATTGTAGAGCAAATTTGGTGGGATGGCAGAGATGCTCATGCACATGCATTGATAGCCTTTCCTATCAAACGAGCCATTATTTCTCACATTCCCTCTTGTAGAGCAACTAAGGATGCTTGGGATACACTTACCACTTTATACCAGGCAAGGAATGAGGCTCGTGTTGCTTACCTTCGAAAACAATTGGAGAGTGAGCACATGAATGAAGGTGATTCCATGGATAGTTTTTTGACAAAGATCAAAGATTTGAAGGAACAGTTGATTTCTACTGATGAAGTCTTACCTGATAGTTCACTTGTGTAGACTATTCTGAATGGTCTTCTCAATTGATATCAGAGTTTTGCTTCCACTCTTTATTTGATGATCAAAGGCAATCCAAATGCCTTAACATTTCAGGAGTTAGTATTTGTTTTGTTGCAGGAGGATCAATCTAGGTAGAACAGGTCCATTATGTGTGTTGCAAATCAAGCTTTCTTGGCTAGTCAGAAGGACAAAGGTAAATGAATCTCTTTTACTAGTAAGCAGAAATCTATTAATTCTACACAATCAAAGAAGGATCAAAGAAACGACAAGAAAACAAAAAAGAAAAAATTGTTTTGCAAGTACTGTAAAGCAAATAATCATGTCATAAAGAATTGTCCAAAACTCGTTGCAAAAGAGGCAAAGAAAAAAGAGGCTCGAATGGTTGTTGCAAAAGCCTCTACACCGAAAATAGAGTCTGCTAATCTAGTACAGAATGAAGAATGGGTGTTTACTATTGTTTGCAATTTCGACCCACCTTCTCCTAAACAATGTATGTTTGCAGTAGACTCATATGTTTGGTACTTTGATAGTGGGAAAACCAAACATATTATTTTGTAGCATAGTTTCTTCACTTCACTCAAGCCTGCCCCTACTGGGAATACTGTCACATGTGCCAAGAACTCCTCTTATCTTGTCATGACAGTTGGTAAGATCATTCTTTCTACTGCTGATGGTAGTTCTTTTACATTATTGTATGCTTTATTTATGCTAGGGATCAAGAAGAATCTGTTATCGATTTCATCTTTAGACAAGATTGGCTTGGTTGGGAAATTTGTTGATGATAGATGTACAGTTCATGATCTCTCAAATGATGATGTGATTATTGCATCTGGCATTTTATGTCGTGGGTTGTATAAGCTCATAGACTATGAAAAAATTGTGAATGATTTGGCATGTGCAGTACATGATTCTTAGACTATGTTAGATGCAAAGCTTTTGGCATGCATACTTTGGTCATCTGAATTTTGCTAGTTTGCTACACCTATAGAAATCTAAAATGGTGTCCTCTCTACCCAAACTTGAGGCACCTGGTTCACATGTATGTGAAGGCTATATTTTGGGAAAAATGCAGTGTTCCTCATTCCCAAAAGATGGTTCAGTTTGAGCTACTCAGAAATTGCAACTTGTTCACAATGATATTTGTGGTCCTATGCACACAACCTCTTTTGGGAACTATCTTTACTTTGTGACTTTCATCGATTATTTTTCTAGGCATGCATGGGTATATCCATTGAAAGCAAAGTATGAAGTGTTTATGTGCTTCAAACAGTTTTTGGTTTTGGCTGAAAATTTATCAGCATGTAAAATAGGCACCCTTCATTCTGATCGAGGGCGGAATATATGTTGTTTGACTTTAATGCATTTCTGGCTGAACATGGGATAAAACATTACTATATAGTGCCATATACACCTCAACAGAATGGAGTTGCTGAATGGAAGAACATGTCACTCATGGAGATGGCAAGGAGTATCGTCAAGAGTCAGGCTTTACCACATAGTTTCTAGCTTGAGGCTTTCATGTGTGCAGTACATGTACTTAACATGTGTCCCACTAAAGCATTGCAGTCTATCAGTCCAAATGAGGCTTGGCATGATCGCAAGCCATCTGTTGCTCACCTGTGCATTTTTGGTTGTTTGGCATACGCATTAGTGCCTGAACAAAAACATAGGAAACTGGATGATAAAGCAATGAAATGTATTTTTGTTGGGTACAGTTCTAAAAGCAAAGGCTATCGTCTATATCATCCACAGACTAAATGCATTTTGGTTAACCGTGATGTTGTTTTTGTGGAAGATGCTATTCAACCACTACTTCCATGTACTAAGGAGACATCTGTTAGCTCCAAAGACATGTATGATACTTTGCTGCCTCTTTTTATAGGTGGACAATTTAGTGCTAGTCCTAATGAGGCAACTGTTCAGCCTTTACAGGTTTCATGTGATGGTGCAAATCATTCCATTTCTGATGCAGATTTGCATGATGCACTTGCTGATGAGAGAGCTGATATTGAGAAGGCAAAGACTGTGCCAAAATGGTCGGTGCAGACTTTGCATGACAACAAATTAGATGTACCTCTATCATACCCTACTCGTTAGGCTCTCATAATGCCTCTTTTGCATCAAATTGCTATGCTATGACTGCCTCTAGTATCTGTGAGGAGAATGGGCCTATTTTGGTTGATGAAGCACAAAATTATGAAAATTGGATGGCTGCTATGCAATTAGAATATGATGGTATCATGAAAAATGGTACCTGGTCTTTATGTGTCTTGCCTCTTGGCAAGAAGACCATTGGCACTAAGTGGGTATACAAGTTGAAGCGTAAGCCTGATGGAACAATTGATCGGTATAAGGCTAGGCTTGTTGCAAAGGGCCCACCATATAATCCTGGAGTTCATTTGGCTGGTGTAGATCAAGGATTTTGCAACACCTCTTCATCTTAGAGCACATACCTATCCATCTCTTCTCAGTGGTATCAGAGCAAGGTTGGACATGGCAGATGGATTTCCTTCATCAATTGAAAAATTGGACAAAGGTAACTACTCAGCTTGGTCATTAAGAATGGAAGCTTATCTCCAAGGTAGAAGTTTATATGGTTATGTGGTTGGAGATGAAGTTATGCCAAGTTTCAGGAACAAAAGTCAACCAACACAAGAAGAGCAAGAAAGATTGAGCACATGGTGCTCCAAGGATGCACTTGCAAGGTCTTATCTCCTCAAATCTATCTCAGATTTTTTGTTGCCTCACATTAGAAGTTGTAAGACATCTCAGGAAGTGTGGGATGCACTTGAAGCTTTCTTCTCTTCAAGTACTAAAGCTAGGAAGCATCAACTATGGCTGGATTTCACAACTCTCAAGAAGGCTCCCAAACAAAATGTGACTGATTTTGTCACAAAGCTCAAGGACATAGCGGATCAGTTGGGAAGCATTGGAGAGGTAATAGATGAAGAGCAAATTTTAAGGCACGTCATCAATGGCTTGAAGGCAGATGACAAGTGGGAAGCATTCACCACAGCTATGGATTTGTACATGCACATGCATGTACCTGATTTCAATACACTCATTGGACAACTACTTACTCAAGAGGCAAAGCTTATAAAAAATGGAGAAAGCTCTAAAGGTAATCAATCTTCAGCTTTATACACTGATAAAAGCATGTCCAAAGATAAGAAAGGAAAGGCAAAGAAAGTGGATGATGAAGCAGGTACATATCAAGCTAACTATGCAGGTAGAGGAAGACATGGCAGAGGTAGAGGAAGAGGAGGTAGACAAGGCAGGGGGACATCCCAAGACTCCAACTCATGTTCTATTTGTGGATTAAGCAATCATACAACTGAAAATTGCTTTAGGAATTCTAGGAATCAAAGAGGCAGAGGATACAATAGAGGAAGTTATGGCTACTCAAGAGGAAGTTTCAACAATTATCATGGCAACTACAACAACTACAATCATTCAAACTATCAAGGAGGCTACAAAGGAAGGAGAGACTTCAATAACTACACAGAAGACTCAAACAAAGAGGATTCATTATTGATCATGAACATGGCTATGCCACAAGGTAAATCTGATGAGCATGTTTTCTACATAGATTCAGGTTGTTCAAATCATGTGGCAGGAAATGTGGCACTCCTATCAGATTTAGAAGATCCAAGGAATAAGCATGAGGTACAAACAAGAGATGACACAAAACATCCTGTGGAGAAAATAGGCAATGTCAAAGCACCTGATGGAAACATCAACCTACTCAGTAAGGTACTCTATGTCCCTACCATTACAAAGAATTTGATAAATGTTGGGCAGATAGTAGAGAAAGGGTTGCAAGTCAGGTTCACAAAAGCAGGAGCATTTGTTGAAGATCCAAGTCAAGGATTCAGAAGAATTGCAAAAGGTGAAAAGACAGGTAGATTGTTCACATTTGAATTACAAGACACTAGAAACATTGCTCTCTTTAATTATGGTAGTCAAACACTCACAGAATTGGAAGTATGGCACAAAAGGTTAGCACATATTGGTGAAAGGTCATTAAAGCAAATTTGCAGGGACCAAAGTGTACTTGGACTCCCTAATTTGTCAAAACAACATATGATTTATAAGTGTAGTGCATGTCAATTTGGAAAGTCTCACAGGTTACCATTCATGAAGAAAGGTTATATACATGGAGATCTCTTGGAGTTGGTTCATACAGATGTATGGGGACCTAGCAAGGAAGCTTCAATATCTGGATCAAGGTATTATGTCTCCTTTATTGATGATTGCAGCAAATGGACTATCCTATTCTTTATGAAACACAAAGATGAAGTTTTTTCATGTTTCAAAAGATATTTGGCTCTTGTGGAGAATCAAACAGGTAAATCACTAAAAAGGCTAAGGTCAGATGGAGGAGGAGAATACTTCTCCCATGATTTTGATTCTTTTCTTCAAGAAAGAGGAATCAAAAGAGAGGTAACTACAAGGTACACTCTTGAGCAAAATGAAGTGGCAGAAAGGAGGAATAGGACAATTCTTGAAGCTGTAAGGTCCATGTTAAATGAAAAGCATTTGCCTAATTATCTATGGGCTGAGGCTGTATCTACAGCCACTTACTTGATTAACAGGTTGCCTTCAAAATCCCTTGATGGGATGACTCCATATGAGGCTTGGAATGGAAGAAGACCAAGCTTATATCATTGTAAAATTTTTGGATGTATTGCTTTTGCTCATGTTCCTTCACAGGTTAGAGGCAAGATGGATCCAAAGGCAGAAAGGTGTGTATTTATTGGATATGACAACAATCAAAAGGCTAGAGGTTATACAACCCTATCCACAAAGGATTCTTGGTAAGCAGAGATGTAGTTTTTGATGAAAACAATTCATGGTATGAAGATTCATGCAGGAAGGTCAATTTACCATATGATCTTGAAGAAGATTTTCCAAAGCTTGGTAGAGAACAACCGAAGATTGAAGAACAAGACACCTCAGAGGATGATGAAGAATCTCAGATGGGAAAGATCAAAGCATGGAAGTCTAAAGGTAAATCAAAATTGCAGGAACTTGGACATGAGGCAGAATCATCACATCATGGCCTAAGAAGATCTATGAGGGAAAAGAAAAAACCAAAAAGGTATGGGTTTGATACCTCATTAGTAACTAAACATTCTATCTACATAGCACAGGACATAAACCAAGAGGAGCCATCGTCATTTGAAGAGACCAAAGCAAAAACAGAATGGAAGCATGCAATGAAGGAAGAGATTGAAGCACTTGAGGAAAACAACACTTGGGATTTGGTACCCAAGACTTCATCCATGAAGGTAATAGGCTCAAGATGGGTCTATAAATTCAAGAAGAATTTTGATGGTTCCATTAACAGGTATAAGGCAAGGCTTGTAGCAAAAGGCTTTGCACAAACTCAGGGAATTGATTGTGAGGAGACCTTCTATCCTGTGGCAAAGATGCCTACTATTAGGGTTTTGCTTAGTATTGCCTCTTCCCAAAATTGGAAGATGCTTCAACTAGTTGTAAAGAATGCATTCTTGAATGGTTGGATAATAGAAGAGGTATATATGGCACAACCACCTGGTTTTGAGAATCAAGTCTATCCTGATTATGTGTGTAAACTTAACAAAGCATTGTATGGTCTCAAGCAAGCTCCAAGAGCTTGGAATTTCAGGCTTGTTTCATTCTTGCAGGACAAAGGCTTCAACCAAGCAAGGCAAATCCTTCACTCTTTATCAAAAAGAGTAACTCTGAGGTCATCTACCTATGTGTATATGTAGATGATATTATATTGACAGGAAATGATGCAGATGGTATGAAGAAGATCAAAGATCAGATGAGAGAAGAGTTCATGATAAGTGATTTGGGTTCACTTACCTACTTCCTAGGTTTGGAAGTTGTCTACAAAGATCATGGTTTGTTTCTCACCCAAAGAAAGTACATTAAGGACATGTTGGCAAAATTCAAGATGCAAGATTGTAAGATTGCAGGTACTCCAATGGAGGTCAATCACAGATTGAGCTCACATGAAGGTGAACGCATAGAGGACATCACATCATATCAAAGTCTAGTGGGTAGTCTCAACTATGCCACATTGACAAGAGTAGATATATGTTACAGTGTGAGTGTGCTAAGTCAATTTATGCACACACCAAGGAAACCACATATGGATGTTGCCAAAAGGATTCTCAAGTATCTCAAAGGAACCATAAATGAAGGACTTTATTATCCTTATGTATCTGATTTAGGTTTGAAGCTATTTTCTGATGCAGATTGGGATGGCTCTAAGGAAGATAGAAGGAGCACTTCAGGTTATCTTACCTTTGCAGGTTCAAAGCTTATTTCATGGTCATCCAAGAAGCAACCCACAGTTGCTCTCTCTTCTACTGAAGCTGAATATAGAGGTCTTGCCATAGCTACACAAGAAGCTATGTGGATGAAGACATTATTCAAAGATCTTGGATTGGAGTTTGGAACTCCAACTATTTATGGTGATAATATGAGTTCTATTCATTTGGCTGCTAATCCTATTTTTCATGCAAGGACTAAACATATTGAAGTTCATTATCACTATGTAAGAGAGAAGGTTCTAAGCAAATAGATTCAAATATCATATGTGTCCACTCATCAACAATGTGCAGATATTCTAACCAAAGCATTGGATAGTACAAAGCTTTGCAAATTCAAGGCTATGATTGGTTTGCAGGTAATCTTGGAAGATTGAAGAACTCGAGCATACTTGGCTTTGGGGGGAGCTGTTGGAGCAAGTCTATGACAAGCCTAAGTATTGGCTTGAGTCCCACAAAGTCATAGAAGAAGCTTTAAAATGAAGACTATGTAAAGTTCACTTGTGAATTACCTCTTGTAACTTTTGAAGATTTTACTTAATGTAAAAGTGAAAGAATCTTAAGTGGTTGAGTCCACTTGATCAAAAAGGGAAAGAGGAGCCACGAATTCGTGATTTGTGGTAGGTAGAGAATCAAATCAATCACTAATTGATTGGAGAGTGATTGAGGGAACGTAGCCTCCCAAGCTCAACTATAAATAGATGGCAGTTTTAGTCATGGTTAGAGAGACCTATGTGAAGACCTCCAAGAGTTGAGGTTTATGCCATATCAAGGTGTGATTCCAAGGCACACATATGTATCAGTAAGTCCATTGTATTGTACAAGCAATATACTTTCATTTTCATGATCATTTGAGTTCATATTTCCATGTTCTTGTGAAGTGTACTACTCACTGCCATAACTCTCAGTTTTCTTAGTCAGATTGCAGAGATGGTTTCTCTGAGCTTAATGCATCATTTTCACTGATTTAACTTGTTAAAGTTAGCTCTATAAGTATACTATATGCTCACCAATTTTCATTTCATTTGGATGTTTCAATCTTCAATTATGTTCAGTTGAAGTCAACAGTGTCTGTTCATTTTCACTTCTCTATCAGGTACCCGACTTTTTTACGCATCTTGTCAGAGCTGTTTCTCCATGTGTACTTACTCAAATTCAATGATTGAAAGTATTTTGGATTTCCCATACTGTCTAGTATAAGCATACAAATTTTCATAATCATTTAATTCTTCAATCGTGAGTTATGTTTATTTTTCTGCTCACTGGTCTCATTACTATAGCAGCCCGTGAAAATCGGGATGATGTCATCAGTTGTTAAACATCTTTCTCAGTGTGTGGTTCATTATTTTTTATGGGACTACTCTTTAAAGTTAGCTCCTTAAGTTAACTATACTTTCCCAAGAGGAATTAATCTAATTGTTGCTGTGCTCAGAGAATTATGCAAAACACTGGACAGGTGTATGAACCAAAATAGCAAGTTCTTCACCTCTGAGCTAACTCCAACTTATCTGTTTTGATCTATCTTTTTGAGAGTGATCTTCCAAGGTAGATAGGGTGCCTAATACATCCATTGGCTAGCTAAAAGGGCCCACCATATACTCCTAGAGTTCATTTGGCTGGTGTAGATCAAGGATTTTGCAACACCTCTTCATCTTAGAGCACATACCTATCCATCTCTTCACAATCATATAAGCCCACAATGGGTAATTTGTACCATCCAACTTATGCTCAACAGCCAACATACAAAATACAGCACTGGTTTTGGCCAGGGCCACTGACTAAAATACCCTGATGCAAAAAAATGATTGTATCTAAAAAAGTTGAATAAAATTACCCTGATGAATTCTGCTAAACCTGTAGCAGACTTTGAGACACTTATACTAGTGAATCGAAACTTGTATATATCTTTGGCAAAAAAAGACAAAATAGCTTGTAGAAGCATTGGGATTGTGAATTTGGAGGCCGAAACGAGCTCAGATCACCATTTCGGCACCACAAGGCAAAACTGTTTTGATCTCCTAATCACCTTGAGTATGCTCACCAAATTTTTTGTGGTTCTAAGACTGTGACCCGAGGGGTGTCGACGATGCCCTAGATGAAGCAGCGACCTGCTCTGATACCAATTGTTGGAGTTTGAGGTCTGCGAAAGCATGCGAACAGCAAAAGGAAGAAGAAGAAGCTTGGAGAACAATACACAATAGTGAATGTATTACCACTAGAATGTAGAAAGGTAAGTAGCACATTAGGGCAATAGGCATACATACAAGCTAGGGGAAAAAACCTCCTAAAGAGGGAAAAAAGTGCCCCAATGGTCCTAGTGTGTTCACACACATCACTACCTAAATATATCAACATTTATAATGCCTTACTTTCTCTACATATTGCAAGAAACTATTAGAGTTGGGAATCTTCTTTTTCAAAGTTTACATTGGATTCATTCAACTCATACATAGATGTTCAAAAATTACTTGGGGTATCAGAGACATGTAGTTCACATGATTATTATATACAAGATCATTTTCTCTTCCACGACTAGGAGACTTAGTCACATTATGAATCAAATCATCATTAAGAAATTCGGGACATAATCGATATTATTATGTCTCCTTAGAAAGCTATGAAGTACGCAATTATGGCAATCAAAGTTATTTCTTTATGTAAGTTGATTTTGATAATTCCTATGATGGAACGAATCTCTAGACTTTGCATAATATCGGTGATAGTAAAAGGCTTATTGCATATATGTATGTTCTTTTGAATAGTACTTTGCCAAGCTAACTATGAATAGAGATTTCATCAAACCTATAATGTCTCAAGGAGGGCCATCAAATCGAGGATGATCATTGACCCCTCTTCTTTGCTAATTGTACTAATGCTTTAGGATATTCCATCAACATAGCATGCATCAAAGTAAAATTAAAGGCATCAAAATTCAAATTGTTGATATATTTAGGTAGTGATGTGCATCAACACACTAGGACTGTCGGGGCACTTTCTTCCCTCTTTAGGAGGTTTTTTCCCCTAACTTCTATATACGCCTATTACCCTAACAGGTCACTTATCTTTGTGCATTCTCTTGGTCATAGATTCAATATTGTTTGTTGTGCTTCAAGCTTCTTCTTCTTCCTTGAGCTATTCACGTGCTCTTGTAGACCTCAAACTTCAACAATCAGTATCAGACCTGGTTGTGACTTCATCTAGGGCATCATCAACACCCATTTGATCACACTTTCAAAATGGCACGAAATTTGGTGACCATACTTAGGGTGATTAGGAGTTCAAAATATCTTCGCTCTGTGGTGTCGAAATCATGATCTAAGCTTGTTTTGGCATCCAAACACATTATCGCAGTGCGTGTGTAGACAATTTCATTTTTTGTGCCAAAGATATATGTAGGTTTCAGTTTGCCAGTATAAGAGTCTCAAATTTTGCTACAGTTTTAGTAGAACTCGTCACGGTAGATTTGTTCAACTTTTTGAGATACAATCATTTTTCTGCATTGGGCTATTTTATTCAATGGCCATGGTTGAAAGCAGTGATGTATTCCATATATTGGCTGTTGAGGATAAGTTGGATGGTACCAATTACCCATTATAGGCTTATATGATGCGTCATGTATTAGTCGCAAAAGGACTGTGGAATATTGTGCAAGGTGTTGAAAAACATCCTAATACACTTGCAAATACAGTTACTAAAGTTAATGCAGATGGCATCAAAGATGGTGATATTCTTCAAGTTCTTGTTCGTGCTATCGTTCCTGTTGCACCTACTATAGAGAAAATTCATTGGGATGGTAGAGATGCTCAAGCACATGCATTGATAGCCTTGTTTGTCAAACATGCCATTATTCCCCATATTCGCTCTTGCAAAAGAGAAAATCATGCTTGGGATACACTAACCACATTATACCTATTGGGGGTGGATTCTTCGACAAGAAGGGATTTGAGTGTTTGTAGGAGAAAAGGGAAGGACAAGAAGAAAGATACACACTGGAAGGCTCTATCGATTGACTATAATAAGACAAATACAATGGTGATGCACAATACAATCCAATGCTTCTGTGCAAAATCCCACATAGCGCAATTACAAAATACCAAATAACCAAGGTCTTGTTGCTACCGGCCTCCTCTGCACCAGACCTCCACCTCCTCCAAGCATGCACTTGTGCGCACACCTTGCACCAAGCTTCCAATAAGGGGGAGGGATTGGACACCTTCTGTCAGCACGTGCACACTGCAATGTGACATTGGGATCCTTGGGGGGAATAGCTTAACACTTCTCTACACACTTCTTAGTCACTCTTCATGCACACCTTGCACTTCACTTCTCTGCGTCGCACACTATGTGTCTCTTGCACTTCTCTCTCTTTCCTAGCCTAGACTATGCTCTCCTTGCTTAGTCTTAGCCATTGTCCAAGAATAGTCCTTGCCTTGATTTGAGTGTCGATTCACGTACGCTCCTAACTGCAAGAGTATCTTGGTGCTCACTTTGATGTGCCGAGATTGTCTCCTCAAGTGGCAGCCAACGAATCCTTGTTTTGTCCTGTAGTGACTTTAGACTAAATCAAAAATTTTAATTGGGGGCCATACTTTCACTTCTGCGTACGCTGCCGCTTCACATACCTTCACATTTTCCTTTTAACTCTTCACTTGTGCACCTAAGAGAGGGTTCACCTGAACCTTCCAAAACACTTTAAAAACCTTAGGGAAATTAGAGAAATACCTCTGCAACCTGCAACCACTTTCTCCAATTCACCCTTTGTGGACAATTAATTGTGCACTACATGTGTACCTTGACACCTGCACTTCGAAGACTTTGACTTTGCCATGTTGACTTTGACCTTGACCATGTGGACTTTGACCAATTTGACTTTGACCTTTTGACTTTGATTGTCATTGACTTTGACTACAATTGACTTTGACCAATATGACTTTTATGGGCTCAACAATTGCCCACCACCTAATGTGCTCTCCGTCTTGGAGAGCTACAGTCAAAACTCTGAGCAGAGAAGACACCATGACCTCTGAGCTGCAAAATCTTCAAAAGGATACCTGAGCAGCAACCAAGTCCACCAGGAGTAGGAGAGAACAAGCACCAGAGAATAACCCCAAAATTGGAATTGTTGCATGGAGAAGCAATGTATGGCAATGGGAGGGTAGAAAGGAGGGGGAGGGAAGGGTTGAGGGGACTGAGATGGATAGGGCAGGAAGGGTAAGGATGTGGCTTGGCACAAGGGTAAGGGGAGGGTGAGGGAACAGGATTATGGGGTCTGGAGAGGGCCAAAATGATCAAACAGAAGAGCTACAGAGGGTGCATATGTGAAAATGTGCAACATATGGAGAGATGAGGTGAGAATAGACAATGTGGACCATGTGTTTAAAATAAAACATGTGATAAATGTGCTCAAAACATGTGGATTTTGACCAAAAGTCAGAGAAAATGTAGGATTTATTCAAAATTAAGTCAAAAAATGAATCCAAAGGTGCCAAAATACATGAAAATGACTCCAAATTTGAAAAAAACGACCATCCGAGGCGCGATCCAAAGCCAAAAGATTTGAGCCATGAAAATTTTGATTAATAATAATAATAATAATATAAATATATATTTTACTTAATAAGAATGAAACTTTTGCCTTTTTTCTTCTTGTTTTGTTTCTAAATTTATCCGAACGCACAGATCTGAAAAAAATAAAATAAAAAGGAAATTAAAAGAAATAAATAATTAAAATAAATAATAAAAAATAAAATAAAATAAATTAAATTAAAATTAAAAAAATGGCCGGAGGGGGGGGGGGGACGGGGGGGGGAGGGGGGGCGGGGGGGGGGGAGGGAGAGGGGGGGGAGAGGGGGGGGAGAGGGGGGAGAGAGGGGGGGGGAGGGGGGGCGGGAGAGAGAGAGAGAGAGAGAGAGAGAGAGAGAGAGAGAATTTTTATTTTTTTTAATATTACGAAAAAATCCCTACTAGGCCCTTTTTTTTCGAAAAATATCCCTAGTGGGGCCTTTTTTTGGGGAAATATCAAAAATTAAAGAAAAATAGAGAAAAAATCCAAAAAAATGCAAAAGAAAATCCAAAAAAATTCTCAAAAAATTCTCTATAGGTCTAAGCCAATTTCCTCACTCAAAACCATAGAGAGCTTCCTTTATTCCTCCAATTTCTCAAGAAAATGACACTTGAAAAGGATAAAAAATGCTAGAAAAATTCTAAAAAATATTTGAAAAATTCCCAAAAATTTTCAAAATTTGTACCTATGTAGAGGGCTATGAAATGGTTGCTAGATTTGCTAAAACTTAAGAAACAAGCATAAAAAAAGGATAAAAGCTACCAAAACGTGAACAAAAATGACATGAGAAGGTTATGTACAACCTGGATAATTTTTGCAGGTTCTAAGTGATCCATAAATCTTCATTTTTGTTGATGATAGGCCTTGAGCCTTGATATGTTGACTCAAAAAAACTCCTCCATAAACTCCAATTGTACTGCACTTCCTTGGTTTTTTCTTCTTGTTGGGCACACTGGTCATCTGATAGGGGTACCCTAAATCCTTCATTAGAATATTATCTCCTCCATACTGCATCTTTTGTATCTTTGTTTCAGCAACTTTATGACTTAATTTGCAAAATTCCCTTTTTACTATTCCAACTTCTTTATCCAATGGAACCCTCTGTTTCCAAAGATTTGCAGGTACTCCTTCCACATTCTTGTAAAGCCCTGCACTTGCTATCATTAAAATTGACATAACAGATGATATCCATACCAGTATCCATAAAAAAATGGCCATTGACATATAATTCGAAGTAACTTCATCACTGTTATGGCCTTTGACTGAGACTGTTTCACTCAAATCAGTAACCTGAATGATGTCCTCTTTTTCTTCATATGTTTCCTCTCTACTTGAGTTTGGAAAAATTCCATAGCAGTAAGATGGGTCGTCTGCATGGAGCCAAGCCAACATGTTTCCATCTTCATATAAATTTGCTCCTTCAAATAGATCTACTTCTGGTTTGTCCAACAATTCTTCTTCCATAAAAATACCAATTGTCTACATCATGCTAGTATTTCTCTGATTGTCTGGTCCTTCTTCTAAAATTATCTGTTGCAACTCTTTTCCCTCTTGCTTTAACCACATTGTGTCCTTGCCCCAGTCATGCAGCACATTGACATGCCTTAACCAAGGTCTCCCAATTAACAAAGGGAAACTTCCTTCTACCTGTGGCAGCCTTAACACAACAAAATCCAAGTTAAAGATGGTACCTTGTATCTTGACTGGGACTCCAGGGACCACTCCCATAGGCTTTACAATGCTTTGGTCTGCCAGTGTGACAGTGAAGTTGGCAAGTCTTGAAGGGTATAGTCCAATCTTTTTCATGGTATATTCAGGCATCAAGTTAATATCAGAACCGCCATCCACAATAACACCTTGAAACTCATGACCTTTGATAGAGACCGTTAGCCAAGGGCTCTTGTAATCTGTGAGGGGTGCTTCCCCTACACTTTTATCTTTAATCATAACAGTAGCCTTTGCCACTAAACTTGTTGTGGATATTTCATCAATTATCTGCAAGAGTATAAAGAAGATAGAGAAAACCTCAATTGTCTTCATCAATTATCTGCAGGTATAAAGAAGATAGAGAAAACCTCAATTGATGATTGAGGGGGCACTGTTGGTGCAGGGCAATCAACAATTGATGTCGATCGGTTGAACCGACCTAACAAATATAAATGATTTCTGACTTCGACAGGGAATATTCTATGGAATATTCCCTTTACCATCGCGTCGGGGGCGCCGCCCTCGGACCCCCACCAGGGGGCCAGTGCCAGGGGGCCCGCTGGCCCCCTTGGACCCCCCAGCCGGGGCTGCTCCCCGCTGCACCGGACCCCCCAATTGGGGACCCTGGTAACTCCCTTTCCTTACAATACCTTACATGGTCCAATATGACCTTCATCCAACATGCAAGTTGGGATTCCCATCAATTGGGTAATGCACGCTTGGCTTCTCCTCATAATGGGGGCCTTACAAAATGTGCATACAATCATGAGGGGTAGACATTGATCATATACTAACACCCCCCCTCAATGTTTACCGATGAAAAATCAAGTAGGTTTCGGTCCTATGCCCATCTGTTGAAGATGTCTGTTGAGCTGCTCTCTTCCAAGTGCTTTAGTGGATATGTCAGCACAATTTGCCTCTGTTGGGCAATATTCTAGCTCCACAATTTCATCTTCAATTAGCTCACGAATGTAATGGTACTGTACTTCTATGTGCTTGGTGCGGGTATGAAATACTGGGTTCTTTGCAATAGCCATACAACTTTGATTATCACACTTGAGTACAGTCGCCATATTTGATGGAAAGCCTAGATCTGCAAGAATTCTCCTTAACCAAACTGCCTCACAAGAAGCAAAACAAGCTGCTTTGTACTTTGCTTCAATGGAGGAGAGTGCGAGAGTTGGTTGCTTTCTACTTACCCAAGAAAATATTCCTGAACCAAGTGAGAAACAATATCCAGAAACTGATTTTCTAGAATCACAATCTCCAGCCCAATTTGAATCACAATATCCTTGGAGTGTATGACCTGTGGTATAAAAAATACCAAAATCCAAGGTTCCTACAATGTACCTTAGAATTCGCATTCCAGCATTTCAGTGACTCTCCTTAGGTTTGTTGGAAAACCTGCTTAATACTCCAACATCATAGCAAATGTCTGGTCTAGTGCTGCACAAAAAAATAAGACTTCCAACGAGCTTCCTATGCTTCTTAGCATCTACATCAGGCATGTTATCATCCATAGATAGCTTATGATTTACCTCCATAGGTGTGCTAGTTGGCTTGCAGTCCATCATTCCAAATGCCTTGAGAATCTCTTTGGCGTATTTTTGTTGTGAGATGAAAATGCCATCCTTCCTTTGCCATACTTCAATTCCCAGACAAAAATGGAGTAGACCTAAGTCTGTCATTTCAAACTCAGTTCCCAAGCTGATCTGAGTTTGATTGATGAGTTCTTGATGATCTCCTGTAATGATCAAATCATCTACATATACAATGACAACAACTAGCTTGTTATCCCTTTTCGTTACATACAAGTTAGCATCAGAAGTACTTCTTTCAAAACCCATATTTTTGAAAAAATGATCTATTTGTTGGTACCAAGCCCGTGGAGCTTGCTTAAGTCCATACAAAGCTTTCTTCAACCTGCAAACTTTATTTTCTGAATTGGGCACCTCAAAACCTGGTGGTTGAGATACATATACCTCCTCCTTGAGGTGACCATTCAAAAATGCAGATTTGACATCCATCTGGAAAATAGGCCAGGCCTTTTGTGCAGCTACTGCAAGTACCGTCCGAATAGTTGTCATGCGTGATGTTGGTGCAAAAGTTTCTTGAACATCAAATCCTTCCATCTGTGAAAAACTATGTGCAACTAATCTTGCCTTATACTTTTCTAATGTTCCATTTGCTTTATACTTAGCTTTCCAAATCCATTTAGTACCTATTACCTTCTTCTTTGGCGGCAAGTCAACTAGATACCATGTATCATTTTTTAGTATACTATCATACTCTGACTGCATTGCCGCTCTCCAACCTGGATCATCAAGGGCTTCTTCAATGGTGGTAGGTTCCTTTATTGAGCCCATGATATCTGCCATTAGAGCCATGTTAACAATGTGTTCTGAGGCTCTTCTTTGCTCCTCTATTCTCTTTGATCTTTGTAATCCATCCGATGATGATTCTGGTACATCTACATGTGGATTGTGATCATCAAAGAGCTGTTGTGCCCACTTCGGTAGTGGCTTACGCTGTGTAGCTATAACTGGTTGGCTTTTTATTGAGGAAATTTCTCCATCAGATGTTTCCTCCTCCTCAACTTTAACCTGTCTTTTGATAGGCACAAGGTGAGATATTTCTCCGTTTGATGAGATAGTAGATTTACCTTTATCTTCTACTAAGTGTGGTCGTTCATCAAACACCACATCTCGGCTGACAAAAATCTTCCTTGCCTCAGGATCCCACAACCTATATGCTTTAGACTCTTCACTATATCCTAGGAAGACACACGTTTTGCTTTTTGAATCCAACTTTGATCTTGTTGAATCAGGAATATGTGCATAACAGAAACAACCAAAAATTTTGAAATGCAAAACTGAAGGCTTTTTACCAGAATATGCTTCTTGAGGAGTCATCCCCTTCAGAGCTTTTGTGTAGCTTCGATTGAGGATGTAGATTGCTGTATTGACTGCTTCTGCCCAGAATGAATCAGGCATGTCTTGAGCCTTTAACATACAACGAGCCATTTCAACTATTGTCCTGTTCCTGCGCTCAACAACGCCATTTTGTTGAGGTGTATGAGCTGTGGTAAGTTGCCTTTTCACACCATGCTCCTTACAGTAATTGTTGAATTCTGTTGACAAGAATTCGCCTCCTCTATCTGTTCTAAATTTCTTTAGTTTCCTTCCTGATTCATTTTCTACATACTTGTGCCACGCTTTAAATTTTTCAAAAGCATTAGCCTTCTCTCGAATGAAATAAACCCACATTTTTCTACTATAATCGTCGACTAATAGCAAGAAGTAGAAAGATCCTCCTAAAGCAGGTGTAGACATTTTACCGTAGAGATCAGCATGTACCAACTCTAGAGGAGCTTGAGATCGATTGTTGGTCTCTCTTGGAAATGCCTTTCTTTGTTTCTTGCCCATCATACAAGCTTCACAAGGTTCCTGCAACTCTGAAAATGTAGGCAAATGAGCAACCATCCCTGTTCTTTGCATCTCCTTCAAAACTGCAAATCCGAGATGCCCAAATCGTTGGTGCCATAACCTGCTTACATCTTTATCTACTGTAGCAGTTAAAGCACTTAACTCATACAAGTTATCCCATCGTATGCCTTTACCTACAACATTACCTGATGAATCCATGATTTCCGCACCACTCTTATTGAAGTGAACTTCGAGTCCACGATCTGTTATTGCAAAAACTGACAACAAATTTCTTTTGAGTGTAGGTACATAGAGAACATCGGATAACTTTTTCTCAACACCTGGAGAAGTGATAAAAGAGATGGTTCCAATTCCTTCGGCTGGACACTTGGAGTCATTTCCCACCACTACATTGATGGATTCCCGCAGAGGCACTAGGGAACTATACCAATCCTTTTTACTGGTCATATGGCAAGAAGCTCCACTATCTAAAATCCATGGTTCATCAACATGAGCTTGATCAAATGAACATACCTCTTCAATAGCTACCCAAAGTTCCAACTCTGTGTTGTTTGCAGACTCTTTGTTCTTCCATGATGATTTTACAGTCCCATTCCTTTCATCAGCTTGCTTCTTTCTGCAATCCTTGATGGCATGGCCTTTCTTTTCACAATAGAAGCAACTTCCTGTGAACTTTTTCTTCTTTGGCTTCTTCTTTGATACCTCAAAAGAGCCTTTACCTTTTGCATTTGCTGAGAATGCACCATCAGTTGTACTTTGCCGATTCTTCAGCCGCATCTCTTCTTCTAAAAGCATCGCACAAAACTCTTCAAATGTAAGAGGAGTTGGCCTTACCTGAGTGTTAAGGGTTGTTACTAATCCATCATACTTTGCTGGAAGAACATGTACAGATCTTCGAGCCAGCTCTTCTAGTGTTATAACAACACCAACTGCAGCCAATTGAACTTGAAGATGCTTTATCCGTTTGATAAAATCTTCAGCCTTTTCAGAATCAGAATGCTTTTCATTTGCCAACTGATTTTCTAAATTATGTATCCTAGTGTGGTTCTTGGTCTCATATTGTCGAGCCAATATGCCCCAAGCCTCATGTGCTTTAGTAGTATGTTGAACTAAAGTAAGCATAGAATCACTTACACTAGTGACAATCGCACATAATGCATCAGCATTCCGCCTCTTCCAAGCTCGTAGAAGATCTGGATCTGGCTGAATCATCAATCTTGAATTTGCTGGATCTTCAACTGGTATAGGCTCTGGATCCAATCCCATTGGTCCCATGACAGTGTCAAGTAATTCATAGGAGTCCAAAATTGGAGAAATTTTGAACTTCCAGAGTGTATAGTTGGTTCCATCCAGCTTCCCTTCAGTGAATGCAGGTGGACGAATTCGAATAGGTGCAGCATTAACATTAGCAAAAGCACCAAGACTAGTGTTCGACGATGAAGCCATCACGTAATCACTCGAATAATCTACTGATATTCTAGTATGCTAGTAGGCTAAAATAGTGATACTTCTCAAGCTATTCGAACCTTACAGCTCTGATACCATGTAAGACAATAGTTACTCAATATAACATAGGAGCAGTAGCAGAGAAGATAACAGATATAAGAGAATCTCAACAATTTTCTACTAACAGCAAGTACAAAGATGATGGCGTTGTCCACCCGTGCGCTCTCAAGGTAGAGCTTAAATGGTGATCTAGACAACTCTAGATAGGGAGATACAAGGTAGAGGTATGCTGGCTCAACGTGATGTCTCAAGTAGTACAGAACTCATGTATATATGGGATCATGGGTGGCCTTCCGTGGACCACTATACATGGGCGGTAGAGCGTGGGCGGCCACCAGCCGCATAATTGTCATACACAACTTAGACCGGTTGAACCGACCTAACAAATATAAATGATTTCTGACTCCGACAGGGAATATTCTATGGAATATTCCCTTTACCATCGTGTCGGGGGCGCTGCCCCCGGACCCCCACTAGGGGGCCCGCTGGCCCCCTTGGACCCCCCAGCCAGGGCTGCTCCCCGCTGCACCGGACCCCCCAATTGGGGACCCTGGTAACTCCCTTTCCTTACAATACCTTACATGGTCCAATATGACCTTCATCCAACATGCAAGTTGGGATTCCCATCAATTGGGTAATGCACGCTTGGCTTCTCCTCATAACGGGGGCCTTACAAAATGTGCATACAATCATGAGGAGTAGACATTGATCATATACTAACAGCCTATATATCATTCCACATTCTACATTTTCCTATCTAATATGCTTCCCATGACTACAGATATTATAGAAGAAAAAGAAAGGGTTCTAGCAAGAGTATATCGTGAAATGCTTTGAGAACAAAGTGAAGGTGTTCCATTAAATGAAGAAGAACTTGATGCCTTTATTTGTGAGTACTTATCTCCCCTACCAAAGACCCAAACAAGGGCTCTGATATATAGGTCTCCATAAGAGTTGAATTGAATAAGACCAAAGGATTACGAATTAAGAGTCTGAGTTTGCTATTGTGCATAAATAAAGGTAAATAATGTGTTTTAATTTTGTGATATGTGGTGTGTATGATGGAGATGTTTAATCTCCAAAAGATGAACTATACTTGAGTTTAGAACACCTCTATATCAAGTATAGCTCAAAACCTTCACCAACTTTGGAAGTCTTTACCAAATTATGAACACTTAACATTCCTATGAGTTATGGCTTCACTCAAAAAAGTCTGCTTCACAAAACTCACTCATTGGCTGATGAAATGGTTAACATTTTCTATGAAACTTTGAAACAATCCTCTTCTAATGTTTGTGCAGCTAGTCCAAGTGAAAGTTCTTCAAAAGGACTTACAAAACTTTAGATTTACTTCAATAAGTAAACGTACGTTTGAAACAGGCTTTCTCTACAATCGACTTTTACATATGCAACTTCGAACACTTGATTCTCTCAATCTACAACCTGTTTAATCAATTGCTTTTAGACATAGATAGCTTACCTTCCAACTTAGTTTTGAAGTGTTGATTTGTGTAAAAACTTACACTGTATAATGAGATCTAATCAAATCTTTGACCATCGAGATTGCACTTGTTTCAGGAGTCACTCATCACTTTTACACATGAATGTTCCTACACACAATTCTCTCAGGGTGATTACAATTAGACTCTCAAATCTTGGCCATAGATGCATCAACTATAGACTTAGACAAGTACAAAGGGATTTCTCAATTGATTAAGCACAGAAAGAGAATTCGGTGAAAGATCGAGGTGCAATTCTTCTAAAAAAACTTATATTCACTTGAACTTACATCTGATGGATAATTCTCACACTCAAACTCACTTTCTCGTCATATATTCATAATCTATTCATCTCTTCTTCTTCTCATATATATGACATGTCTATATACGTGTATATATAGGCATATATATCGAAATTTGTCACTAATACAAAGTATCTATGAACTATTTACAATGTTAATATACATGAGTTTGCAAACCACCTCTTTTTTAATCTTCTCTTCACTTTATGCTTCATCCATCTTCCTTTTCTTCATTCTTCATTCTTCAATCCTCTTTGTAATCATCAATTTATTATTTTCTTGCTCCAACAGCTCCCCCTCACTCATTAATTGTGATTACCTAGCTCTTCTTTATACCTACCATTTCTTTAAACCTCTGCAACTTAGGTTCATCCAAGCTCTTTGTTAACATATCTGCAACTTGATCTTTTGTAGGAGTATACATGATCTCTATCTCTTTGTCAATCACCTTTTCTCTCATGAAGTGATATTGAATCTCAATATGTTTGGTCCTTGCATGAAACATAGGGTTAGCTACAAAATACAAAGAACTCATATTGTCTCCATAAATGATAGGAACACTCTGATTGATGTCAAAACTCTTCATGAGAGTTCTCAACCATATGACCTCCTTTGCAGCTTCCACCATACCTTTATACTTTACTTCTGTAGATGATAAAGCAACTGTGTGATGATTCTTAGAACACCAAGAAATCAATTGATCTCCCACATAACACAAATACCCATGTGTTGACATTCTATCATCAGAGTTACCTGCCCAATCTGCATCACTATATATCTTGATTCTTTTAGCTCATGTAAACCCATAGTACAAACCTTCTTTAAGTGTGCCCTTAATGTATCTTAGCACCCTTTATCCTGCAATCCAATGTTCCTTCCTTGGACAATGCAGAATTAAGATAGAACTCCAACTGCATATGATAAATCAGGCCTTGTCAATGTAGCATAAATCAAGCTACCCACCAAAATCTAATAAAGCTTCATATCTTTGAATTCTTCTCCTCCATATCTACTCAATTTTTTATTCACCTCCATTGGAGTTGATGCTATCCTGCAAATTTCCATGTTAAACTTGATTAGCAAATTCTTCAAATACCTTTCTTGAGTCACATGTACTCCATGTTGAGTATATAGAATCTCCATTCCCAAGAAGTATGATAAATCTCCCATGTCACTGATCTTTAATTCTTTCTCCATCTGATTCTTAAGCATTTGTATGCATTTTTCATTTGTACATGGGAGTAATTATGTCATCAACATAAATACAAACATAAATAAAATCATCTTCACTTGCTTTTACTAACATGCTACTATCTGCCTTTGATGCTTGAAACCCAAGTCCCTTCAAGAACTTTACAAGCCTATAGTTACATGCCCTTGGGGCTTGCTTCAAACCATGCAAAGCTCTCTTGAGCTTACACACATAATGTAGATTATGTTGATCTTTGAAATCACCTGATTGTTCCATGTAAACTTCATATGAAATGTAACCATTTAAAAATGCATTCTTCACATCTAATTGAGAAAATTTCCAACCTTTGCAAGTAGCAATAGCTATGAGAGTCCTTACGGTTTTCATCTTTGCAACAGGACTATATGTTTCATCATAGTCCACACCATAAGTCTGTGCATACCCTTTCACAACAAGTCTAACTTTGTACCTAGACACACTTCCATCTGCAAATCTCTTTGTTTTGTAGACCCATTTGCATCCAATTACCTTCTGATTACTTGTTTTATGTATCAAGTCCCAAGTCTCATTCTCCATGAGTGCATCATACTCTTCCTTCATAGCTTTTTCCCAATTCTTCTTTCCTTTGGCTTCATCATATGTAGATGGGTCTTCATCTATTTTCAATATATAAGTATAATCTTTAATTGTCAAGAAAAAGGTGTCATAGCTATACCTTAGAGGTTGTCTTTTGTTCCTTGATGACCTTCTGAGTTCTCCACTTCTTGAAGTTTCTGGTTCATCATATTCTAGATCAAACCTTGGCAATTCTTTATTTTCAACTATCACTTCATCATTCTCTTCTTCCTCATAAATTTGAACCTTTGATTTACCTTTCTTCTTACACAAATTTCTTCAAGACCTGTACCTGAGTAGTAAGTACCTTTCTCATCAAATGTGACATCTTTTGATACAAGGAATTGCTTTGTAGATGGACTCCACAACCTGTATCCCATTTGTTTATCATCATAACCAATGAACACATACTGTTTAGTTTTTGGTTCTAACTTATGCCTTAATTGAGAGGGAACATAAGCATAGGCTAAGCAACCAAATACTTTGCAATGATCTAATGTACATCTCTTACCCCATCAAGCTTCATATGGTAGCATACCCTGCAAAGATTTACATGGTAGCCTATTAACTATGTGGCTGTATTTACAGCCTAAGCCCACAAATTATTAGGGAAATTCTTCTCTTTCATCATTGACCTTGCAAAATCAACAAGAGTTCTATTTCTCCTTTCTAATACACTAGTTTTTTGAGGAGAGTACCTGCAAGTAACTTCTCTTTTTATACCTACATTCCACAAATAATCACTGAATTCATTTGAGAAATACTCTCCCCCTCCATCTGATCTTAGTCTCTTCAATTTTTGTCATGTAACTCTCTCTGCATATACGTGATAGTGTTAAAATGTGCTAAACATGTTTTATTTGTCTTTGATCACATAAATAGTGATCCATCTAGTAGCATCATCAACATAAATCACATAATATCTGGAACCATTATACTAAAGTCCTTTGAGGGACCCCATACATCTGTATGCACCAATTCAAGTTCTTCTCAATACATGAAACCTTGCTTATTGTATGATTGCTTGTGAGCCTTACCTAATTGACATGCTTCACATATGTATGTCATTTGCTGACCTGCAACATTAGGTAATCCAAGCATTGAACCACTATAATAATCTCTTTAATACCTCTTTCATTGAAATGTCCAAGCCTCTTGTGCCAAAGATCCAACTCAGATATCTTTTGCTCTCCATATGTGAGCAAGGCATGTCCAACTTTGCCTTGTACCTCAAATGTGAAAATTCTTCCTTCTTTCTTCCCTATAACAATTTTTTTATACCCTTGGCTAGGATCTTCAACATAAACTTCATCATTAGTGAACCTTACTTCAGATCCTTTTTCTACAATTTTACACTGATCAAAGTCTTTGGAATTGTAGGAATATATGGAACCTTACTCAAAAGAGTACTTCCATCTTTAGCCTTCACTGATCCAATAGACTTTACCTTATGTTTTGTATTATCACCTATTTGGACTGTATGATTAATTACCTTATTTTCCAAATCAGTCATCAAAGCAATATTCCCACTCTAATGATTACTACACCCTGAGTCAATGTAGAATACTGTTGACAAGACAACATATAATCCTTGGATCCATTTTTTTCATCATCATTTGTACCTTTTTTCTAGCTTTTTACTCAGTTTAATAAGCACTCTTTTATAGGTGTATGTGCGTGCCACACTAGAGAATAAGTAAGATTCATTCTCCTTTCAGTTTAGAAATCCCACATAGCATCCATTTTTGCCCATTTTGTATATAAAGAGGTCACTACCTCTCCTTTTGAGGAGGGCATTCTGAGAAGTAATGAGATCATGCTAGTTTGCAGAATGCATGGAGAGCTCTTGTTGTCATTATGATGTGCTTGTGTATTTGTTCCTTTCTTTCCTTATACAATGCAAATGTTGCATGATCAATAAAGTTCATGCCAAGCCTCGAGGCTCTGAGTGTCGTGCCCATTGCCTAGTGCCAAGCAACAGACTTCAACTTTGAAGTTTGATAATTCAACATGAGTAACTTCTAATGTGTCAGCACTCGCATGTTCACTCACATTTCAACCAAATTGTTCAACCAAGTAACTAGTTATCGACTAAAGAGTCTAGTCAATGGTCATTGGAACTTGGAAGTCATGGCCGCTTTGCAAGATTCCTCTTATTATTTAGTCTTGGTGCGTCTCCACTCAAAATGGAAGCTTCCCAAGTTCTATGTGGCTTGCTGCCACTAGCATAAATATTCACAATGGGCATGAACATTGAATACTTAATTATTAACAACGCAGTTATTTTGCGTGAAGTTAGAACTTACAATGTTTCTGCATGGCTCAACCTCGGCTCATCAGATGGGACATCTTAACTTTGAAGGTTTAAGGCTTAATGAATGTAAATGTTGCAAAATCAATAAAGTTCATGCCCAGCCTCCAGCCTCCAAGTGTCGTGCCCACTACCTAGTGCCTAGGCAGTGGGCACGAGTAACTTCTAATGTGTCATGAGTAACTTCTAATGTGTCATGACTCATGAGTTCACTCATGTTTCAACCAAATTGTTTGGTCAGGTAACTAGTTAACGAATAAAGAGTCTGGACAGTGGTCATTGAAACTTTGATTGTTCAACATGAGTAACTTCTAATGTGTCATGACTCATGAGTTCACTCATGTTTCAACCAAATTGTTTGGTCAGGTAACTAGTTAATGACTAAAGAGTTTGGTCAATGGTCATTGAAACTTCGAAGTTATGGCAGTTTTGTAGTATTCCTCTTACTATTTATACTTAGCATGTCTTGACTCAAAATGGAAGCTTCCCAAGTTCTATGTACCTTGTCGCTACTAGCATAAACATTGGCAATGGTCATGAACATTGAATGCTTAATTATTGTTGGAGTTTGAGGTCTACGGAAGCATGCAAACAACACTAGGAAGAAGAAGAAGAAGCTTGGAGCACACCACACAATATTGAATGTATTACCACTAGAATGTACAAAGATAAGTGACCCATTAGGGCAATAGGGGTATATACAAGTCAGGGGGAAAAAACCTCCTAAAGAGGGAAAAAAGTGCCCCGATGGTCCTAGTTCACACACATCACTACCTATATATATCAACAAATCCCCCTGGGAGTGATGCGGTGAACAAGGAGTTGGCACTCATGTTTAAGTAAGTGCCAAGCTATGTGGAATCAATCCACAAAAGGAAGTAAGCCCAAAGCTTTGTGGAAAGCTTCAAACTTCTCCCTAGGTAGAGCCTTCGTGAAAAGGTCTACAATGTTCTCCTACGTGGGCACATATGCCAAGCCGATCTTTCTAGTAGAGAACCTCTCCCTAACATAATGATAATGCACCTCAATGTGCTTAGTGCGAGCATGGAACACAGGGTTCCTCGCAACTGCGAATGCACTCTGACTGTCAGTGAAGATGGCGCTCACAGAAGACTAACCAACACCCACACACACTCAACAATCATTGTGAAAGCTGCCCTATACTCAGCCTCACACCTGGAGGTGGCCACAATAGGCTGCTTCTTGCTCAACCAAGATATACGTGAGCTACCAAGCATGAAGCAAAATCCACTAGTGGACACATGAGTGTCATAGCAACCAGCACAATCAGAGTTAGAAAAAGCATATAAATCTAGCGGTAGTGATCCCCTCTTGGGATAAAACAATCCAAGTAGCTGGGTACCACTCAAGTAGCAAGAGATGCGCTTATCTGCCTGCCAATGCTTGACACCTAGGCAATATATAAACCTACTCATCTATGAGACAACAAACTGAATATGTGGCCGAGTAATGCATAAGTAAATCAAGCATCCAATAGCCTGTTGATAGAGAACAACATCAAATGCATCTCCAACATCGTGAAGACTCAATCATAAAACTATCTCCATAGTTGTCTTCAAAGCCAAAACGCTACAATAATGTATCAATATATTTCGTTTGACACATAGCCCTTCCACCATCAACTTGCATAAACTAAATGCCCAAATAATGATGCAAATGCCCCAAATTAGACATCTCAAATGAGGCATGCAAATTAGCCCTAAAATCAGCAATATGTAACTCATGAGGTCTAGTGAGCAACATGTCATCAACATACACAACAATTATGATCAGAAGCACATCATTTGCACGCTTAACATATAAGGTGCTCTCAGTTGGACTATTCTCAAAACCATGTGCAATTAGATAGGCATGTATCTTTTCATATCAGATGTGGTGCTTTCTTTAAACCATATAATGCCTTCTTCAACCAACACACTTTGTTTTCATGCCCTTTTTGCACAAAGTCACAGGGTTGAAAAACATACACTTCTTCATGCAAGTCACCATTCAAAAATGTAGTTTTAATGTCCAATTGATGTACATTCCAACCATGATGAGCTGCAAGTGCACAGATGCTACGAATAGTAGTCATTTGACATGTAGGAGCAAAGGTCTCATCAAAATCAATGCCTTTTTCTTGAGCATAACCCTTTGCAACAAGTCTAGCCTTATACCTATCAACTATTCCATCAAGCTTATGCTTTAGCTTGTATACCCACTTAGTGCCAATGGAATCCTTGCCAGGAGGCAAGTCAAATAAAGACCAGTTACCATTTTTCATGATAGCATCATGTTCTGATTGCATAACAACCATCAAATTTTCATAATTTTGTGCTTCATCAAATGAAACACGCTCAAAATCACCAAGAGACTAGAGGTAGTCATAACATAGAAATCTGATGCAAAAGAGGCACTATGAGAGCCTCAACGAGTACGATATGATAGAGATGCATCTATTTTGCTATCACGCAAAGTTTGCACCAGCCATTTTGGCATAGTTTTTGCCTCCTCAACATCATCTCTCTCATCAACAAGTGCATCATGTAAATATACATAAAAAATGGAATGTTTTGCATCATCACATGAAACCTGTAAAAGCTTAAAATTGCCTCATTAGGAGCAGCACTAGACTGTCCACTTGTAAAAAGAGGAAGCAACGTTTCATACATGTCTTTGGAGCTAACTCATGTCTCCTTAGTACATGAAAGTAATGGCTAAATAGCATCTTCCACAAAAACAACATGACGGCTAACCAAAATGTGTTTATTCTGTGGATGATACCAACGATAGCCTTTGATTTCGGAACTGTACCCAACAAAAATACATTTCACTGCTTTATCATCCAATTTCCCGCATTGTTGTTTAGGCACTAATGCATATGCCAAACAACCAAAAACATGCAGATGAGCAACATATGGCTTGCAACCATGCGAATCCTGATATGGAGTGATGGACTGCAATGCCTTAGTGCGACACATGTTAAGTACATATGATTCACACATAACAGCCTCAAGCCAGTAGTTGTGTGGTAAAGCTTTTGATCATACACCTTGCCATCTCCATGAGTGACCTATTCTTCCTTTCAACAACTCCATTCTGTTGAGGTGTACATGGCATTGTACACTGATGTTTTATCCCATGTTCAACCAAAAATGCATTAAAATCTAAAGACATATATCCCCTCCTCGATCAGAATGGAGGGTTCCCATTTTACATGGTGACAAATTTTCAGCCAAAACCAAAAATCTTTTGAAGCACATAAAGACTTCGGACTTTGCTTTCAGTGGATATATCCATGCACGCCTGGAAAAATCATCAATGAAAGTCACGAAGTAAAGATAGTTTCCAAAAGAGGGTGTGTGCATAGGACCACAAAGATCATTGTGAACAAGCTGCAATTTTCGAGTAACTGAACCATCTTTTGGAAAGGAGGAAGGCTGCATCTCACCCAAAATATAGCCTTTGCGGGCATGTTTATCAGGTGCCTCAACTTTGGGCAAAGAGGACACCATTTCATTTTTGTGCACGTGTAGCAAACTAGCAGAATTCAAATGACCAAAGTGTGCATGCCAAAGCTTTGCATCTGACATAGCTTGAGAATTATTTATTGCACATGTTGAATCATTCACATATTTTTCATATTCTATGAGCTTATACAACCCACAACATAAATGCCAGAAGCAATACTCATGTTGCCATTTGACAGACCATCAACTATACATCTATCATCAACAAATTTCACAACCACGCTAATCTTGGCTAAAGCTAAAACTGATAACAGATTCTTCTTCATCCCTGACACAAATAAGGCATCCAAAAATGTTAAAGAACTACCATCAGTAGTAGTTTGAATGATCTTTCCAACTCTCATGATAGGATAAGAGGAGTTGTTGGTGCATGTGACAGTATTCCCTCTAGGGGTAGGCTTAAGTGAAGTGAAGAAATTATACTGCGAGGTAATATCTTTGGTTGCCCCACTATCAACATACCAAACATCTGAGTCTACTATAGACATACATTGTTCAAGAGAAGATGGGTCAAAACTGCAAACAGTAGTAAATGACCATTCTTCATTTTGCACTAGATTAGTAGACTCTCTTTTTGGTGTAGAGGCCTTTGCAATAACCATTCCAGCCTCTTTTTTCTTTCCCTCTTTTGTAGCCAGTTCTGGACAATTCTTTATGACATGATTATTTGCTTTACAGTACTTGCAAAACGATTTATGATTTTTTGTTTTCCTGTCATCTCTGTCATCCTTCTTTGATTGTGCAGAATTAGTAGATTTTTGCTTACTAGTAGAAGAGCTCCATTTACCTTTGCCCTTTTGACTAGCCATGAAAGCTTGATCTGCAACACACATAATTGACATATTCTATCTAGACTGATGTTCCTGCAACAGAACAAAGACTAACTCCTCAAATGTTAAGGCATTTGGATTTCCTTTCATCATCACACAAAGAGTAGAAGCAAAACTCTGATATGAATTGAGAAGACCATTCAGAACAGTCTGCACAAGTGAACTTTCAGGCAAGACTTCATCAGTAGAAATCAACTATTCCTTCAAATCTTTGATCTTTGTTAGAAAATTGTACATGGAATCTCCTTCATTCATGTGCTCACTCTCCAACTATTTTTGGAGGTAAGCAACACGAGCCTCATTCCTTGCCTAGTATAAAGTGGTAAGTGTATCCCAAGCATCCTTAGATATTTTGCAACAACGAATGTGAGGAATAATGGCACGTTTGACAAACAATGCTATCAATGCATGTGCTTGAGCATCTCTGCCATCCCAATGAATTTGTTCTACAGTAGGTGTAGCAAAAACTACAACAAAAATAGGAATCTACAGAATATCACCATCTTCAATGCCATCTGCATCAGCTTTAGTACCTGTATTTGCAGGTGTAATAAGATGTTTTTCAACACCCTGTACAATATTCCAAAGTCTTTTTGCAACCAATACATGATACATCATATAAGCCCAGAAGGGGTACTTCCTACCATCCAACTTATCCCCAACAGCCAAGATATGGAATACATCACTGCTTTGCACCATGGCCACTAACTAAAATACCCTAATGCAAAAAAATCACTGTAACTCAAAAAGTTGAACAAAATTACCCTATCAAGTTCTGCTAAACTCTAATAGACTTCGATATGCTTATATTGGAAAACCATAACCTGTATATATCTTTGGCACAAAAAAATGAAAAAGCTTGCATAAGCATTGCGAAAGTGCATTTGGAGGCCTAAACAAGCTCAAATTGCGATTTTGGCACCACAAAACAAAGCCAAATTTTGTGTGATTTTGAGACTATGACCAGAGGGGTGTCGATGATGCCCTCGATGAAGCAGTGACCTACTTTGATACCAATTGTTTGAGTTTGAGGTTTGCAAAAGCATGTAAACAACACAAGGAAGAAGAAGAAGCTTGGAACAAACACACAATACTAAACGTATTACCACTAGAATGTACAAAGATAAGTGACCCATTAGGGGAATAGGCATATATACAAGCCGAGGGAAAAAAAACCTCCTAAAGAGGGAAAAAAGTGTCCCGAGGGTCCTAATGTGTTCACACACATCACTACCTAAATATATCAATAATTGTTAACAACGGAATTGTTCCGTGAGAAGTTACAACTTATAGTGTTTTTGCATGGCTCGACCTCTGTAAGTCAGATGGGACAACCTTAACTTAGAAGCCTTAAGGCTTAATGAATGCGAATGTTGCACAATCAATAAAGTTCATGCCAAGCCTTGAGGCTCCATGTATCGTGCCCATTGCCTAGTGCATAGTAATAGACTTCAACTTTCAAGTGTGATTGTTCAAAATGAGTAACTTCTAATGTATCATGACTCACAAGTTCACTCACATTTCAACCAAATTGGTCACTCAGGTCACTTAGTTAATGACTAAAGAGTTTGGTTGGTGGTAATTGGAACTTGGAATCCATAGCTTCTTTGCAGGATTCCTATTACTATTTGAACTCAGTGTGCCTCCACTCAAAATGGAAGCTTCCCAAGTTCTATATGCCTCGCCACTACTAGCATAAACATTGGCAATGGGCATGAACACTGAACGCTTAACTATTAACAACACAATTGTTCCACAAGAAGTTACATCTTACAATGTTTTTGCATGGGTCGACCTCGGCTTGTCGGATGGGACTCCCTAACTCTGAAGCCTTAAGGATTAATGAATGCAAATGTTGCACAATCAATAAAGTTCATGTCAAGCCTTGAGGCTCCAAGTGTCATGCCCACTGCCTAGTGCCTAGCAACAGCCTTCAACTTTCAAGTTTGATTGTTCAACATGAGTAACTTCTAATGTGTCATGGTTGCTTTGCAGGATTCCTCTTACTATTTAGACTTGGTGTGTCTTCACTCAAAATGGATTTTTCCCAAGTTCTATGTGGCTCACCGCTACTAACATAAACATAGGCAATGGGCTCACCTCTTACTATTTGGACTCAATGTATCTCCACTCAAAATGGAAGCTTTCCAAGATCTTTATGGCTGGCCACTACTAGCATAAGCATTGAGAATGGGCATTAACATTGAATGCTTAACTGTTCACAACCAAAGTTGTTTCGCGAGAAGTTACAACTTACTATGTTTCTACATGGCTCAACCTTGGCTCGTCATATGGGACAACCTTAACTCTGAAGCATTAAGGCTTAATGAACGCAAATGTTGCAGAATCAATAAAGTTCATGCCAAGTCTCGAGGCTCCAAGTGCCATGCCCACTACCTAGTGCCTAGCGACAGACTTAAACTTTCAAGTTTGATTGTTCAACATGTGTAACTTCTAATGCATCACACCTCACGACTTCACTCATGTTTCAACCAAATTGGTCACTCAAGTAACTAGTAAGGACTAAAGAATCTGGTTAGTGGTCATTGGAATGTAGAAGTCATGGCAGCTTTGCAAGATTCCTCTTAGTATTTGCACTCGGTGTGTCTCCACTCAAAATGGAATCTTCCCAAGTTCTATGTGGCTAGCAGCTACTAGCATAAACATTCGCAATGGGCATGAACATTGTTTTGTGAGAAGTTACAACGTACAATGTTTCTACATGGCTCAACCTCGGATCATCAGATGGGACAACCTTAATTCTAAAGCATTAAGGCTTAATGATCACAAATGTTGCACAATCAATAATGTCCATGCCAAGTCTCAAGGCTCCAAGTGTCCTCCCATTGCCTAGTGCCTAGTGCCTAATGCCAGACTTCAACTTTCAAGTTTGCTTGTTCAACATGAGTAACTTCAAACATGTCACGACTCAGGAGTTCACTCACGTTTCAACAAAATTTTTCACTCATGTAACTAGTAATGACTAGAGAGTTTGGCCAGTGGTCAGTGCAACTTGGAAGTCATGGACACTTTCTAGGATTCCTCTTATTATTTAGACTCGGTGTGTCTCAACTCAAAATGTAAGCTTCCCAAGTTCTATGTGGATAAATGCTACTAGCATAAACATTGGCAATGGGCATGAACATTGATCACTTAATTGTAATTCTTTCGCGAGAAGTTACAACTTACACGGTTTGTGCATGGCTCCACCTCGGCTCATCAGATGGGAAAACCTAAACTATGAAGCATTAAGCCTAAATGAATGCAAATGTTGCACAATCAATAAAGTTCATGCCAAGCCTCGAGGCTCCAAGTGTCATGCCCACTGCCTAGTGCCTAGCAACAGACTTCAGGTTTCTCGTTTGATTGTTCAACATGAGTAACTTCTAATGAGTCACAACTCATGAGTTCACTCACTTTTCAACCAAATTGTTCACTCAAGTAAGTTGTAACAACTAAAGAGTCAGGTCAGTAGTGATGGGAACATGGAATTCATGGCCGCTTTGGAGGATTCCTCTTATTATTTAGACTCCGTGTGTCTCCACTAAAATGGAAGCTTCCCAAGTTCTATGTGTCTCACCACCACTAGCATAAACATTGGCAATGGGCATGAACATTGAATGCTTAACTGTTAACAATGGAATTTTTTTGTGAGAAGTTACAACTTATAGTGTTTCTGCATGGCTCAATGTCGTTTTGTTAGATGGTACAACCTTAACTCTGAAGCCTTAATGCTTAATGAATGCACATGTTGCAAAATCAATAAAGTTCATGCCAATCCTCGAGGCTCCAAGTGTCGTGCCCATTGCCTAGTGCGTAGCGAAAGTCTTCAACTTTCAAGTTTTATTGTTCAACATGAGTAACTTCTAACGCTTCATGACTCATGAGTTCACTCATGTTTCAACCAAATTGTTCACTCACATAACTAGTAATGACTAAAGAATCTAGTCAGTAGTCATTGGAATGTGGAAGTCATGGTCTCTTTGCAAGATTCCTCTTACCATTTAGACTCGATGTGTCTCCACTCAAAATGGAAGCTTCCCAAGTTCTATGTGGCCGGCCACTATTAGCATAAGCATTGGCAATGGGCATGAACATTGAATGCTTAACTATTAACAACAGAATTGTTTTGTGACAAGTTACAACTTATAGTGTTTTTGCATCGCTTGACCACGACTCGTCAGATAGGACAACCTTAAAAGCATAGAAAGTCAGCAAACGTTTCATAGAAATGTATCTCTAAAAGGCCCAAGTTCCAACACGTGATGGACAATGGCATCCCGGACCCGGTGGTCGGTGAGACGCAGTGTACGGGAAAATACTGCTGAGCTTATATTGGTGCCATTGAGCCTAGCAATAGACCTCAACTTTCAAGTTTGATTGTTCAACATGAGTAACTTCTAATGCATCACGATTCATGAGTTCACTCATGTTCCAACCAAATTGTTCACGCAGGTAACTAGTAACCACTAAAGAGTCTGGTTAGTGGTCATTGGAACTTGGAAGTCATGGTGCTTTGCAAGATTCCTCTTTTAGACTCAGCAGTATTTTCTCGTACACTGCGTCTCACCGACCACCGGGTCCGGGATGCCATTGTCCATCACGTGTTGGAACTTGGGCCTTTTAGAGATACATTTCTATGAAACGTTTGCTGACTTTCTATGCTTTCTATGACTTTCTATACTTTCTATGCAAAGGTTTCATCAAAATCAATGCCTCTTTCCTCTGCATAACCCTTTGCAACAAGCCTAGCCTTATACCTGTCAATTGTACGATCAAGTTTATGCTTCAGCTTGTCTACCCACTTAGTGCCAATGGCCTTCTTTCCAGGAGGCAAGTCACATAAAGACCAAGTACCATTCTTCATTATAGCATCATATTCAAATTGCATAGCAGCCATCCAATTTTCTGAATTTTGTGCTTCATCAAAGGAAATAGGCTCAGTCTCATCACAGAGAATAGATGCAGCCAGAGCATAGCAATCTCATGCAAAAGAGGCATTATGAGAGCCTAATCGAGTGTGATATGACAGAGGTTCATCTAATTTGTTGTCACGCAAAGTCTGCACCAGCCATTTTGGCATAGTTTTTGCCTCCTCAATATCAGCTCTCTCATCAACAAGTGCATCATGTAAATCTGCATAAGAAATGGGATAATCTGCATCATCACATGAAACTTGCAAAGGCTGAGGATTTGCCTCATTAGGACCATCACTAGATTGTCCACCTGTAAAAAGATGGAGCAAAGTATCATGCATGTCTTTGGAGCTAACAGATGTCTCCTTAATACATGAAAGCAATGGCTGAATAGCATCTTCCACAAAAACAACATCACGGCTAACCAAAATGCATTTAGTCTGTGGATGCTATAGATGATAGTCTTTACTTTCAGAACTGTACCCAACAAAAATACATTTTACTGCTTTATCATCCAATTTTTTGCGATGTTGTTTGGGCACTAATGCATATGCCAAACAACCAAAAACACACAGATGAGCAACAAATGGCTTGCGGTCATGCCAAGCCTCATATGGAGTGATAGATTGCAGCGCTTTAGTGGGACACCTGTTAAGTACATATGTTGCACACATGACAGCCTCAAGCCAGAAACTATGTGGTAAAGCCTGACTCTTGACCATACACCTTGCCATCTGCATGAGTGACCTGTTCTTTCATTCAGCAACTCCATTTTGTTGAGGTGCATATGGCACTGTACACTGGTGTTTTATCCCATGTTCAGCCAAAAACGCATTAAAATACGTTCAGCCAGAAATGCATTAAAATAAAAAGACAAATATTCCCCCCCTCGATCAGAATGGAGGGTGCCCATTTTACATGCTCACAGATTTTTAGCCAAAACCAAAAACTGTTTAAAGCACATGAACACTTCGGACTTTGCCTTCAATGGATATACCCATGCATGCCTAGAAAAATCATCGATGAAAGTCATGAGGTAAAGATAATTTCCAAAAGAAGGTGTTTGCATAGGACCACAGACATCACTATGTACAAGCTGCAATTTCTAAGTAGCCCGAACTGAACCATCTTTTGAAAAGGATGAATGCTGCATTTTTCCCAAAATACACCCTTCACAAACATGTTTTCCAGGTGCCTTAAGTTTGGGCAAAGAGGACACCATTTCAGATTCTGCAGGCGTAGCAAACTAGCAAGATTCAGATGAGCAAAGCATGCATGCCAAAGCTTTGCATCTGACATAGCTTGAGAATCATATACTGCACATGCTGAATCATTTATAGATCTTTCATAGTCTATGAGCTTATACAACCCATGACATGAAATGCCAGAAGCAATAATCACGCCGCCATTTGATAGATCATGAATTGTACACCTATCATCAACAAATTTCAGGACCAAGCCAATCTTGGCTAATGCAGACATTGATAACATATTTTTCTTGATCCCTAGCACAAACAAAGCATCTGACAAAGTGAAAGAACTACCATCAGCAGTAGTCAAAATGATCTTTCCAACTCCCATAACAGGATAAGAGGAGTTGTTGGCACATGTAACAATATTTCCTGTAGAGGCAGGCTCGAGTGAAGAGAAAAAACTGTGCTACGAGGTAATATGTTTGGTCGCTCCACTGTCAAAGTACCAAACATCTGAGTCTACTGCAGACATGCACTGCTCATGAGAAGATGGGTCAAAACTACAAACAGTAGTGAACACCCATTCTTCTTCCTGCACAAGATTAGCAGACTCTGTTTTTGGAGTAGAGGCCTCTGAAACAACCATTCCTACCTCTTTTTTCTTTGCCTCTTTTATAACCAGTTTAGGAGAGTTCTTTATGATATGATCATTTCCTTTACAGTACTTGCAAAACAATTTCTGCTTTTCTGATTTCTTTTCATCTTTGTCTTCCCTCTTCGATTGTGCAGAATTAGCAGATTTCTGCTTACTATTTGAAGAGCTCCATTTTCCTTTGCCCTTCTGACTAGCCAGGAAAGCTTGATCTGCAACTCGCATAATGGACCTGTTCTGCCTGGACCGATCTTCCTGCAATAGAACAGAGACTAACTCCTCAAATGACAAGGCATTTGGATTGCCTTTCATCATCAACCGAAGAGTAGAAGCAAAACTTTGATATGAATCAGGAAGAACATTCAGAATGATCTGCACAAGTGAGCTATCTGGTACAACCTCATCAACAAAAATCAACTGTTCCTTCAAGTCTTTGATCTTTGTTAGGAAACTGTCCATAGAATCACCTTGATTCATGTGCTCACTCTCCAACTGTTTTTGGAGGTAAGCAACACGAGCCTCATTCCTAGCTTGGTACAATGTGGTAAGTGTATCCCAAGCATCCTTAGCTATCCTGCAAGAGCGAATGGAGGAATAATGGCACGTTTAACAGACAAAGCTATCAATGCATGTGCCTGA
This sequence comes from Ceratopteris richardii, assembly GCA_020310875.1. Classification (NCBI taxonomy): domain Eukaryota; kingdom Viridiplantae; phylum Streptophyta; class Polypodiopsida; order Polypodiales; family Pteridaceae; genus Ceratopteris; species Ceratopteris richardii. The sequence goes on from CM035437.1 coordinate 101,803,905, forward strand.
GCATCTCTGCCATCCCAACAAATCTGCTCTACAGTAGGTGCGGCAGAAATCGCAGCACGAATAAGAATATGCAGAATATCATCATCTTTGACACCTTCTACATCAGCTTCAATACCTGCAGTTGTAATAGTTGCAGGTGTGATAGGACATCTTTCGACACCTTGCACAATGTTCCACAGTCCTTTTGCAACCAATACATGTCACATCATATAAGCCCACAATGGGTAGTTGGTACCATCCAACTTATCCTCAACAGCCAACATACAAAATCCATCACTGCTTTCAGCCATGGCCAGTGACTAAAATACCTTGATGCAGAAAATTGACTATATCTCAGACCTGATTTTTGCATGGCTTGACCTCGGCCCATCAGATGGGACAACTTTAACTCTTAAGCGTTAAGGCTTAATGAATGCAAATGGTACACAATCAATAAAGTTCATGCCAAGCCTTAAGGCTCCAAGTGTCATGCCGAATGCCTAGTGCCTAGCGATAGAGTTCAAATTTCAAGTTTAATTGTTCAACATGAGTAACTTCTAATGCATCACAACTCACAAGGTCACTCATGTTTCAACCAAATTGTTTACTCTGGTAACTAGTAACGACTAAAGAGTCTAGTCAGTGGTCATTGGAACTTGGAAGTCATGGACGCTTTGCAAGATTCCTCCTACTATTTAGACTTAGTGTATCTCCACTCCAAATGGAAGCTTCCCAAGTTCCATGTGGCTGGGCGGTGCTACTAGCATAAACATTGGCAATGGGCATGAACATTGAATGCTTAACTGTTAACAATGAAATTGTTTTGTGTGAATTTACAACTTACAGTGTTTTTGCATGGCTCGTCCTGAACTCTTAAGTGTTAAGGCCTAATGAATGCAGATGTTGGAAAATCAATAAAGTTCATGCCAAGCCTCGATGCTCCAAGTGTCGTGCCCACTGCCTAGTGCCTAGTGACAGACTTCAACTTTCAAGTTTGATTGTTCAACATGAGTAACTTGTTACGTGTCATGACTCAGGATTTACTCTCGTTCCAACCAAATTGTTCACTGAGGTAACTAGTAACGACTAAAGAGTCTTGTTAGTGGTCATTGGAACTTGGAATTCATGGCCGCTTTGCAAGATTCCTGTTACTATTTAGACTCGGCATGTCTCCACTCAAAATGGAAGCTTACCAAGTTTTATGTGGCTGGCCACTACTAGCATAAACATTGGCAATGGGCCTGAACATTGAACGCTTAAGTGTTAACAACGAAATTGTTTCGCGAGAAGTTACAACTTACAAAGTCTTTGCATGGCTCAACCTTAGTTCATCAGATGGGACAACCTTAACTCTTAAGCATTTTGGCTTAATGAATGCAAATGTTGCACAATCAATAAAGTTCATGCCAATCCTCAAGGCTCCAAGTGTCGTGCCGAGTGCTTAATGCCTAGCGATAGACTTCAACTTTCAAGTTTGATTGTTCAACATGAGTAACTTCTTACGCATCATGACTCACGAGTTCACTCACGTTTCAACCAAATTGTTCACTCAGGTAACTAGTAACGACTAAAGAGTCTGGTGAGTGGTCATTGGAACTTGGAAATCATGGACTCTTTGGAAGATTCCTCTTACTATTTAAACTCGGTGTGTCTCCACTCAAAATGGAAGCTTACCAAGTTCTATGTGGCTGGCCACTACTAGCATAAACATTGGCAATGGGCATGAATATTGAATGCTTAACTGTTAACAACAAAATTTTTTTGCGAGAAGTTACAACTTATAAAGTTTTTGCATGGCTCGACCTCAGCTCGTTAGATGGTACAACTTTAACTCTTAAGTGTTAAGCCTTAATGAATGCAAATGTTGCACAATCAATAAAGTTCATGCCAAGCCTCGGGGCTCCAAGTTTCATGCCTAGTGCCTAGTGCCTAGTGATAGACTTCAACTTTCAAGTTTGATTGTTCAACATGAGTAACTTCTAACGCATCAGGAGTCATGATTTCACTCATGTTCCAACCAAATTTTTCACTCAGGTAACTGGTAACGATTAAAGAGTCTGGTCAATGGTCATTGCAACTTGGAAGTCATGACCGCTTTGCAAGATTCTTCTTACTATTTAGACTCGGTGTGTCTCCACTCAAAATGGAAGCTTATCATGTTCTATGTGGCTGGCACTACTAGCATAAACATTGGCAATGGGCATGAACATTGAGCGCTTAACAGTTAACAATGAAATTGTGTCGGGAGAAATTACAACTTACAAAGTTTTTGCATGACTCGTCCTCGACTTGTGAGATGGGACAACCTTAGCTCTTAAGCATTAAAGCTTAATGAATGCAAATGTTGCACAATCAATAAAGTTCATGCCAAGCCTTGAGGATCCAAGTGTCGTGCCCACTGCCTAGTGCCTAGCAATAGACCTCAACTTTCAAGTTTGATTGTTCAACATGAGTAACTTCTAATGCATCACGATTCATGAGTTCACTCATGTTCCAACCAAATTGTTCACGCAGGTAACTAGTAACCACTAAAGAGTCTGGTTAGTGGTCATTGGAACTTGGAAGTCATGGTGCTTTGCAAGATTCCTCTTTTAGACTCAGTGTGTCTCCACTCAAAATGGAAGCTTACCAAGTTCTAATTCGTTGGCCACTACTAGCATAAACATTGGCAATGGGCATGAACATTGAACTCTTAATAGTTAACAACAAAATTGATTTGGGAGAAGTTACAACTTACAAAGTTTTTGCATGGCTCGACCTCGGCTCGTCAGATGGGACAACCTTAACTCTTAAGCATTAAGGCTTAATGAATGCAAAGGTTGCGCAATCAATAAAGTTCATGCCAAGCCTTGAAGCTCCAAATGTCGTGCCCACTACCTAGTGCCTAACGAAAGACTTCAACTTTCAAGTTTGATTGTTCAACATGAGTAAATTGTTACACATCACGAGTCACAAGTTCACTTAGGTTCCAACCAACTTGTTCACTGAGGTAACTAATAACGACTAAAGAGTCTAGTGAGTGGTCATTGGTGAGTCAATAGTTAGGACTAAGTGCTCATTAAAGGAACTTGCTTTGGACCAAGTACTTTGGGTTTAAAAAAGAGTTGAACAATGAGCTAACTTAGGTAGCTTCATCACTAATATTATTTATATCTATAATATCTTACATTATTTTTGAAAATAATCTTGAGAGGGAATTCTCCCCTTCAACATAAGCTTAATGGAGAGGTTTCTTTTTTCACCTTCTTTTAGATTTTATCTTGTTCCTTTTGACCTTGAAAAAAAAAAGAGAGATTTGAGATTCCTAAATGGCACCAATATAAGCTCAGCAGTATTTTCCCGTACACTGCGTCTCACCGACCACCGGGTCCGGGATGCCATTGTCCATCACGTGTTGGAACTTGGGCCTTTTAGAGATACATTTCTATGAAACGTTTGCTGACTTTCTATGCTTTTGAGAATGGAACTTCGCCTGTCTCCCTCCTAGACACGCGAGTGGAAGATGGAAGGAAACACTCCGTCACTAATCTGCGTTGCCTATACTTTGCGGAGCCGGGTCATTGTAGCAGAAACCCTAAGCCAGAGTTGAATAGGGGGAAAAGAGCTTGGTGTCGGGAGAATCCTCGTCCTTCGAGCTGGATGTGGACGTGTTTCTCACCTTCTTCTGTGTAAGGGCCAATTCGTCTTCTGCTGTTGGCGCCGGCATTCGATGGACCCTGCCCTTGTGGATGATATTGTTGCTCGTTTGCTAGAAGTGCGCAACTCCCGACCTGGAAAACAGGTCCAGCTTTTTGAGAATGAGATTAGGCAACTTTGTTCAACGTCAAAAACTATATTTATGCGACAGCCTAACTTGTTGGAGTTAGAGGCTCCGATCAAGATTTGTGGTCAGTTTTGTTAAATGTGTCTCAAATAGGTCAAAATGTAGCGATAGATGGCTATAATTATGGATATATGAACACATTTCTGCATTCTTATATCAGAAAAGATTAGTGTCAGATAATTTCGTTGTCACCCATTGCACTGCTCACTTGTACAGGATCTACCTCTTTGATGCGTGATATATCGGTCAAATCACACTCGAACATGCTTGCTTGTGTAACATAATATTAGAAAACAATTATGGAAAGGATAGGATACATAACAATTATGCCAATAGCTTGGTGAGGTTTCGATTATATACTCAGTAGGCAAATAGATAGTCGATCTTAGGGTTTTGCACGTTTCGGACACGTTGGTAGCATTAGTTTCTCCAAATTCTGAACTAATCGTGAGATATATAAAGTCACATGAAATCTAAGGTCAAAGATAGTTTCCTTTGTGTCCATGATAAGAATGAGGATGTATGTGGCCAAGCCCTTTCTATATAGGTGTTCAAGGGCTGTTCGATTTGATGATGTCATCAACCCAAAACAAGACCTTTGCATATCAAAGTTAAGCAATTAGACAATTGATCTTAGGGTTTTGACACGTTTTGGACACGATGGAAGTATTGGTTTCTCCAAATTTTGAACCAATAATAAGACATAGAAAGTCACATGGAATTTGAGGTTCAGGATGATCTCCTTTGTGTCTATGAAACTATGTAGCTCCATATGGAACGTTTGAATGCTTTAGAGGTCCACCAAGCGTCTGAATGTTGTAGAGCCTTTGTGAACATATGCGTCAAGTTCTCCTCAGAATTATAGTGCCCTTGAGTAATCTCCTCATATATAATCTTCTTGCGGATGAAGTGATATTGGATCTCGATGTGCTTGGCTTGACCATGGAAGAGTGGATTCTTGGCAATGGCCATGGCTGACTCCCTGTCGATGCGGACACATATAGGAGTATCTTGAAAAATACCAATGTCATATAATAAACGGCGAAGCCATATGGCTGTTTGATGAGGTTTATGGATGAACTGACTAAGAATACCAATTGCATATGCAATGTGAGGTCTAGTGTTAGCTTCTAATAATCATGCATGTCCAGAATTAAATCGAGGACTATTAGTTTAATTCGTTTGAACCCAAAATTCAAATTAGGGAATTTTATTCATCTGGAAAGAATTTTATTTTTTTACATAAATACACACCAACACACACACACACACACATATATATATATATATATATATATATATATATATATATACTTACACACACATATATATATATATATATATATATATATATATATATATATATATACATATATATATATGTATATATATATATATATATATATATATATATAGATACATATATATATATATATATATATATATATGTATCTATATATATATATATATATATATATATATACATATATATATATATATATATATATATATATATATATATATATATATATGTATATATATATACATATATATATATATATATATATATATAGATACATATACATATATATATATATATATATATATGTATCTATATATATATATATGTATCTATATATATATATATATATATATATATATATATATATATATATATATATATATATATATATACTTACACACACACACATATATATATATATATATACTTACACACACACACACACATATATATATATATATATATATATATATATATATATATATATATATATATATATATATATATATGTGTGTGTGTGTGTGTAAGTATATATATATATATATATATATATATATATATATATATATATATATATATATATATATATATATATATATATATATATATATATATATATATATATATGTGTGTGTGTGTGTAAGTATATATATATATATATATGAAGCCCATGCATGAAATCATTTATATTGCATAACTTAACAAAGTACTTGCATAGCAACATCCTAATGCTTAAATGACAAGAGCTTAAAAGTTAAAACATACTTCATCATTAACTAATTACAAGAACTCCGGTGGACTTTGGATAGTGGCTATAGGATATAACAACATGAGATTCAAGTGGATGTAGATTCTAGTGTGCACAAGGGGCAAAGGTTGAGGGCTTGGGGCTGAAATTTCCAAAACTCAAAAGTATCAAAAGAGAAGGTAAGAATCATGCTTGGGTTGAAGATTCACATTGCACGATTCATCAAGAAACATCCAAAAATGATATCAAACGTGTCAAGCTGAATAAAATTCGCCCCCAACGATTTAATTTGCACCCAAATTAAACGAATTTTATTTGAGGGGAAAAAATCGAGAATTTTTCATGCTATGATGTCCATGAGTGGTGATGTGTCCTCCAACATGAGCTTTATGTTTGGATCAAGCGGTATAGAGACTGAGCGGTATACCATATTATACATGGAAAGTAGATGAGAGCTTTACTTCTTCTAAGATAAGAATATGCTTTCTTTCAACTTTCAAACTTCCATACCAAGGAAGTAGTGAAATAAGCCGATATCTGTCATTGAATAGGTGAAGCTTCTTGATGATAAACTAGATGTGGTCATCATCCGAGCCTTCCAAGATCAAGCCATCTACATAAAGAATGATGATGGGAACTAAGGACTCTTTTTGATAGATGTAGAGGTTAGCATCGACAATTCTTCAATGAAATCTTTGGTCTTCAAAGAACTTGTGTAATTTCTTATACGAGGTCCATAGAGTTCCATATGTACTTCTTCTTGAAGATCACTATTGAGGAAAGCACTTTTTACTTCAAGTTGGTATATAGGTCATCTAAAGTGAGCACTTAAGGCAAGGATTACTCGAATGGTTGTGAACCTTGCAATAGGGGTAAAGGTTTCCTCATAGTCAATGTCGTGCTTATGCTGTATTCTTTTGCAACTAGTCATGCTTTGTATTTGCCAAAGTTCCATTTGACTTGTATTTGATTTTATAAAGCCACTTGACTCCTATGACTTGATGATTGGATGGCTTAGGTAGAAGTGTCCAAGTATTGTTCTTGTGAATTGCATCCATATCAATCTTTATTGCTTCCTCCCATTCTGGTTGGCCTCTAGCTTCTTTAAAGTTAGAAGGCTCTGCAATTCGTTGGATCTGATGCATAATTGCACAATCTACATAATGAGTTTGTCCTCTTTGTTGCTTCTCAATAAGTCTCTGAGACCTTCTAGGTTGTTGTGAAGTACTTGCTTTTGAGATGTGCTTGGAAATGATGTTGGCCCCCTTTCATACTTGCATCGCAACGCGTTGCGAACGGTGTGCAATTTCGCCACTGTAATTTTGCAACATTGCGACGTTCGCAACGTGTTGCTTTGCATTCATTTTTTTAATCCAAAAAATACCAAAAAATGTATTTTTCTTAGGAAAAATAATAAATTATCTAAAGTCTTATCTAAGATCTTATCCAAAATCTCCAATATATGGAATACAAAAGATGTGAAGAATGAGGAAGACATAAAAAGCTTTAGAAGAGTAGAGATTCATTTATATGGTTTTCTTTTTGGGCCTTCTCAAATAGATTGATATTTTGGATTTTCCATGTTCTTCTTATAATGCACTTACACATGTTGGACAAAAGCTTCATCCTTGGCCTTCAATGCCAAGGGTACTCTTCTATGATGATTGATCTAGATTCTAACTATTGACATAGTTGTGAATGGTGAATCATATGGTGACTAGTCTGGAGTCAATAATCTATGCTGTATGTCTTATACTACAATTTTTGGTATATTTAGTCATATCCCACATTAAATATATCAAAATATCCAAAATATCAAGAAATATATATCTACAAATTTTGAAAAATAAATAACTTTATTGCAACGCCTAGCTCCAAATGTTGCGGTCGTTGCTAAAACGTTGCTTTCCACTATGCCCCCTTTGAAGTGTAGATGAGTAGACTAGAACTTGACTTGGATTTTTAGTTGAGTACTTAGAAAACTCATCAAAGGCAACATGTTTGGAGATAGTGATGGAGTAGTTTTCCATATGATACAATCCATATGCTTTAGATTGTTCATTGTACCCAAGGAAGATATGCTTCTTGGACTTGGATGATAGCTTGTGTCATTCTTCCTTAGGCACATGGACAAACGCATCACTTCCAAATACCTTGAAGTAGTTGAAATATGGTTTTCTTCCAAAGTAGGTTTCACATGGTGTTTGATTATGAAGTGCACATTTAAAGCCTCTTTTGATCATGTGTACAACTTCTGCCCAAAATTTGAAAGGTAAAGCCTTGTCATGAAGCATGTTGCGTTCCATCTCCATGGCATTGCGTATCTTCCTTTCAGCTACCTCAATATTATTGATAGAGTATGAGGCTCTATGATTTGAGGTTTGATGCTTTTTTGCTTCAAGAAATTATGAGTCATGATTTATAAATTCACCACCACCACCCTTTGATATGAGTCTTGATTGATGTGGATGCTTCATTCTCAACTCGGTATATCCACTCTCCTAATTTGGAGAAGGTATCCACTTTTGATTTGAGGAAATACACCCAAATATATCTTGTGTGGTCATCTACTAGGAGAAAGAAGTAAAGGGACCCACTAAAAAATGATGTATTCATAGGTCTACAGAGATCCATGTGTACAAAACTTCTTGTTGGAGCTTGCTTAGAGGAATTGCTAGATTGATGACTAGAGTGCTTGGATTTGTTGAAGGACCCTTGGCTTTCATTGCCATTCTTGAGATGAGGAAGACTTTACACGTTGTCGCAGAGTTCGTGACAAGGAGGGAGGAAAAGACAAGTGCTATGCTCAATGTTGGAGACCAAGAAAGAATTCATGGGAATTAAGAGAACTACACAATTAAAATGGATAGATGGGCGGAATTCAAATAAATCTCACCATTCTTAAACAATTGCACTTTTATAGATACATACATATCAACTCTTTCACCAAAGGTGCTGGAAACTTCTCGTCAATGTAAAACTCACTTTATAAGGTCAATAGACAAATTCTTCATTCACAATGTATGTGCTCACCTTAAGCATTCACTCAAAACCTTATTGATTTCCCCCTAATTCCACTATACAAGTGCCCTTTTCCATACTTTTTGTCCTTAAGATGAGTACAAAACCAAAGGAAAATTCGCTCCTCCCTCTTTCTTGCTCTCTTAATAGCAGTGCTATTTTCTTGGCTGCATTCCCGTGCTTATGTAAGCTTGTCAGTGCTTAACTTCCATAGAAGCCCACATAATCCATTTGCACACAGAGTCATAGGAAAAGTGCAATTGAATCTGTCACAAAATTTTAACGTATTTCTTTCATTTCCATCCCAAAGAATGGATTCTTCATCTAACTATCAATTGATCAGAAAATGAAAGAAATTGTGCAATTCATAGAGATCTCATCATTTGTTTTTTGCGCCTCTTTTAATGCCTCAATATGATCATATCTTTGACTATTCATTCTAAAGTCATATTTGATTCAGAGCCATCATGAACATTCTTAGCATCTACAAGATTGTAAAACAAAACTCAATTGCCAGGCAAAGAAATTGAAAGCGTTGGAAACTCACATCAGGAATATTGTGCATATGTTCAGAAATAATGATGCCTAGCGCTTTGATGGAGATGAATAAATAATGTTACATAGAAGAGCAAAAAATGAAGCTCCTAGCTTGCTTAGATATTAAAACTTGTTTGTGTTCATTCATACAAAGGAGATTCACTTCCATTTTTAGAGCTAACATTTTTCCTTGTCATTCATCACTTCTATATACATGTATCATGATTGCAATCCAACTCATTATGACAATTCAGCTTACATATTGCTTTGCAAAAGCCTTCCTATGTTTAGATAAAACCGAGACTATGCAACCTCCTTTGTTTTCTCTCAACACGGATTACATAAAACTGAAAATGAAGACAATCAAATGGTTGTTGATGAATCTACATCCTTCGGGAATGATGAAAGGAATCAATAAAAGGCAGAATGCTAGTGCAAAATGCAAAGCAGAATGCTAGGTGCAAACCTAGGAAATGAAGAAAATAAATTTTATCTTATCGTTAAGGTTTTCTCTATTTTTCACTCTTCTTGTGAACAAACAGAGCATAAATTTGAAAGGGAAACGAATGTACTTCTCTGTTGGGTAAGCAAAAGAAAAATACTATCTAATGATCAGAATCTGATAACATGAATCTAGATCAGCTGGAGCACAAATTTGAAAGGGAAACAAATGTACTTCTCTGTTGGGTAAGCAAAAGAAAAATACAATATAATGATCAGAATCTGATAACATAAATCTAGATCAGCTGGTACTTCCCTTCATGATTTCCCTTCTGGATTGCTCATATAAGCTTTTGTTCTTGTTGCGCAATCTCCCATCACTTTCTTCTCTATGCCATGAAAAAGCTCCAAAAGGCAGCAGAATGGTATCTGCCTATATATGGACTCCGTGAATCTCTGTCAATTTCCCATAATGCAGATATATGCCTCTGATAGGATTGTTCCTCCTTCAACTCCCTTGCATCCCACCTCCTATTCAGCCCGTCAAGACTCCAAGAATGCTCCCTTTCCCTTCATCCATCTACTTCAGCCACCAGTTGGGCTTCTACCAAAAAACAAAGAAGAAGTCCTTCCCCTTGATATCAAGAACAAACCAAAACCTTTTCCTGTTTTTTATTGTTGAATCTAGCAATGCTGGAGCAATTGACAAGAACTTTTGTTTCATTCAATGAAGGAAGTGTCAAGTCAGCAATCCTATTTTTCTTATGTTTGGTTTCCAAGTCTGATTTACAAAGAAAAACACTACTCCGTTCAAAAAGATCATCACTTTGGCTGCCTAAACCCGTTTCTTGTGGCTGACCACGAAGCCCATAACTTTTCCTTGTCGTATGTCAACATTATATAAGTGAGAGTTTTCACCCGGTCCAATAACACCTTTTTTGGCACAAGGAACTTATTTGTAGATGATTTCTGTTGCACTATATGCTCTGAACAAACAGACAAAAAGCTATCCAACATCGAAAAGGGGACAATTTCAATTTGCCAATCTTTTAGGGGATTAACCTGTGGATTTATCCCTCTATCCTTCACCTTGATGAACAAGTTAGCCTGTATTTTATGGTATCTTTGGCTGCCTCTAGTCTCCTCACGACTCCAGCTCTCTCCTTCCCTTCAGTGCAATGGTCCAAAGAGCGTTCCCTTTGTCATTCTCCCCTTGTTTGCAGCTGCTGTCCAAAACTTCTGTAATCCTAAAACCTCCTCTCCTTTTACAAATCTAAAGCACAGAGAAAAGGGATCATAAGTGCTTACTCGGCATATGCAGCTCCATTCTCTATGTTGCACCTCATAGGCATGTTCCTTCATCAGAAAAAATGGAGAGGATCCTCGAATCTCTGAGAGCTCATCTCTCAACTTGCTGCTCTTTTTGTCTTGCTCAGTACTCCAATTGCATGTGGACTCTTCCCTTCTCCTTTTAACCTACTGCAGTTCAGCTCCTTATGTGTTCTTTGGCTGTACCATCTGCAATCATACTTCCTTTTTTTCTTCTGAATAGCTTCCTAAAGTCGAAGCCGAAGAAAACCTAGCTTGCCGGCAAGTTAATCTTCCCCCTGATTTCAGGCCTTCCCAGATCATTAAAAAAAAAACCAAAAATGGATCAGTGATATTTCTGAAAATCCCATATATCAATCATAAAGAAAATACTATCACCTTTTCCCTAGCACCCTTGGGAAGAGCTTTGTAGTTGCAATGCCTTGATATTTCCCAAGATCTTGAAGACAAGAGCTTTCCACCAATGGTCTTAGGAGGTTGTCCCCAAATATTGTCTTTGGATTTTTCTTGAACAAATGTTTCTGTCTGCTGGCACCTCTAAAAACTGCATAGCCCTGTATGCTAAAAGCTTTAGCCATGGCCTCCATCTTTGTATCATTTGCTTTCACCTCACTTGATGTCGTCATCAGCTGGTGTGTCCATCTTGATTTTCAAGCTTGGCTTCAAATCTCGATCACAACGTGAGTCATGGAGGAGCAAAGGTCCTCATATTTTTTCCGAATTCAACTTCTTCAGAAGTCAATATTTGACCTCTATTATAGAGGGTCGTGACAAATGTATCATATAACTCTTTAAACTTGCCTGCCATATAACGCGAGCTTGCATTGATAGTCTTCAAAAGTGGCAATGACTTTAGTGACAGGGTCCTAGGGCTTAGATTTTGGATGGCATTTTGTCCTCATACAAATCTTGAAGTATCCTCCAAGCTTCATGGGATGTTTTACAAGAGGGAATGTGACCTTTGGTTAACTCATCAAAAGCTAATAAGAGTTTCCTAAGGCTTGCTTATCTTTCACATTCCATATGTTTCAAGTGTCAAGATCACTAGCCTTGTCGGATTTGGGCTCTGTGGCATCTACAATTCCATACAAGAGGGTTGTATACATATAAGCTTTGATAGTATCCTTCCACAAGTTATAATATGTGCTATTCAATCGTTCTTCTTTAGGCATGAACATTGGTGTGAATGATGGTAAATACAATGTGCTAGCGTTGTAAATGGTAGATTTCTTATAGCCCTTGTAGAAGAAAATAGAACCTCAAGAAATTTCATGCCACACTAGCGAAATTGTTGGAGCCGACACCAAAGAATGAGAGCTTAGAGTAGCCCATTTGGACACTTTAAAGCTCTTGGGTGGCTTAGATTAGCATATCCAATCACATACACAAAAAAGTTCTTAAAGTTACAATGGTCATAGGGCACTTAATGCCAAAGTGTGCCAAAAATGAGGGTTGATACACTTGGAAAGTACAAAGGAAAGTCGTAGTGAGTACAATGATGGACACTTTTAGTCAATAAGTATGCCAAAATTAAGGGTGATATGGAGAGAGGTGTTGCCAAACTACCAAGTAAATATAAAAATTATGGCCTTGGAGTGTAGAGAGTAGTCAAATGATGTTCTCCTTTTAAAAATCTTTGAAATTTTTGGACTCTAAGGCTCTATGACTCTTTGCTAAAGAGTCCACATGACCCCACAAAAGAGTCACTAATTACTTATAGACAAATGCGATAGAGTACTCACTCTTGGCATTTGGATTTGATACTGTGAGGTAGATAAAAAATCGATGCTATCACATTGAAACTATAAGAGTGACATCATATATGATATGAGAAGCATTTATTCAACCATCAAATACCAAGAAACTATTCGAAAAATAGTCAGACATACAGGTGCATTGTTCATGGACTACTCCAAATACATTTTGGCATCATGAATATTACCAATGCAATCAACATGGCTCCAACTTAACATGAAGTACACATCCCACGTGGATGGAGAGAATGCCAAAAAAGTCATGAGTGAAACTCCTCCGTTCTTGAGAACAATCGAGCTCATATCCAAGAGCAGGAAGGCACTTCACTCTTTCTCTCTCTCTCTCTCTATCTCTCTTTATCGAAGAGAGATGGGTTGGTGAAGGCGCATTGTGTAGGATGTGTAGCGAAGAGTACTCTTTGGCGCTCTCTCTCTCTCTTGTTGCTTGCAAAGAGAGGAGAAGATGAAAGGTATGCGTTGCAGTGAGTAGGATAGATCGTGTAGTAGGAGACAGTAGGAGATGTTGTCTGCACCCCTCTCTCTCTATGTCGAAGAGAGATTCCGTGGCACAATCCAACACAGTAACCGTCCGTCACAGAGGTCTTTCGCAGAGAGCATTTTGGAGTGCTCATGTTTTGCACTGTAGAGGGAAGAACATCAACCTCTCTATGAAGAGAGAGAGAGGGGAGCAAAGGATGTCTTCTCCCCCCTCTCTCTCTATGTCGAAGAGAGATTCCATGGCACAATCCAACGCAGTAGCTTTCCGTCATAGAGAGCATTTTGGAGCGTTGATGTTTCATACTGTTACCTGAGTCATGTGTTGTTTGCTCTCTTACTCCAGAGACTATTGCGTAGAGGCTTCAAAAGATCTCGATGTCCCTCTCTTTGATACATGCAATCGTTCAAGTGTACCTTTTGTATTCAGAGAGCTTGCAAATCTTGCATCCTGTTGTGCTCTTTGTCTTCTTCCAAAAACAATACAATAAGATGGCTGTAATAGTGTTGTGCCACCTCTCTATGTCAGAGAAGACACATGGCTATGCAAGGAGAGAGCCACTCGCTTTCTATCTCTCACTCTCCTTTCCGTCACAAAGTTGAAGTTGGACCAAGTCCAATGCAAAAAAGGTCTAAAGGCAAAGGATGGACAATACCGATGCTTGGCTATTGCTCACTCTGGAAGCTGTTGAATGTTTGTTGGGAACCTTATGGTTCATCCAATGTGCCCAAAATTTTATGTGCCTAAGGTAACACAATAATGGAGTTTATAGGACACTTTAGGATGGATTATAGTTGCGTTCGCCAGTAAGAGACCATGCATATATGCATTATCAATGATACTCAATTGGATGAGGTTGCGCGGGCTGTTGGAATGCGCAAAACATATGGAGTAGAGGAGTCATGAGCATCATTGATGGCAGCCGTTTGTATATTCTATATGATTGTCATCACTTGGCATATAGACAAAGCGTAAAAAATTGATTCCAATCAAGGTAGTCACGTCCTGTCCAGTACGATGCGTCCAGTACGGTTCATGTACGGTACGGGATCGTACTAAGCTTTTTGCGTACGATGCGTACGATACGTACGATATATATATATATATATATATATATATATATATATATATATATATATATATATATATATATATATATATATATATATATATATATATATATATATATATATATATATATATATATATATATATATATAGATGTATAGATAGATAGATAGATAGATACACACACATATATAGAAATCTATATATTAGTAATTACATACGTTATTACATATGTTACATTGCACAAATCCATAAATTTGAGTCTTGTCTTTCACCCTTTGGAAAGCTACACAATGCTTGTGAAAGGCTTCATGAACAGGAAGAGCCATGAGGGTGATAAAGATGAGAGAGGGGCTGTTGGAAGCATAGAAATAATAGATGAGGAGTTAAGAATAGGCAAGCGCTTGCTCTATAACTCTCAATGGTTTCTCATTAACTCTAACATTCAAGATTAGAGAGGTCCAAGACTACAATTTGAAGCTCAAATGAAGCTCGCGAATGCAAGAAGCGAATGAAATTTGTGTATAATATGAAAAGAGGCCCTAAATGTCATCGGGCAAGACTTGTCACATTCTTAACTGGACGGATTGGACGACATGGGATTGGACGGTACTGGACTAGCTGGACCGGACGACTGGACTCGTCCGTTGGACGAGTGCAACATAGATTCCAATGGGTGTGGCAACAAAGAAACAAGGTGCAACACCACTATGATAGAAATAATCACATCACAAAATAGTGGTTATAAGCATTTTAAATTGGCAAGCGCATTCCAAGACCGTGAAGCACGTAAAAAATTATTAAGAGCAAGGGTGGAAGAGTGGGAAAGAGGGATAATGTGGAGAATGAGTTCTCCTATACACAACAAGAAGCGTGTAGTAAACCCTTGTAGGTCGAACACTTGGTTAGAAAGCTACACCTTGAATTGCTTGCTGCTCTCAACTCAAAACTCAAATGGATATGTGGCTTTAATAAATTACACTAGATAAAGAGAGATTTCCAACAAGCTATAAATCACTTAATTTGGATAAGTTTTGGTTAGGAAAGTCAATTGATGAGTGAAGAATTGGACTTCACTCTCGAACTGATAATTCACATAATATAGGACCTTTGAAGGAGATATTTGGAACAGAGAAAGTACACAAGATAAGCTTTCAAATAGTGTTTACATGCAAGAAATTGTTACATATGAAATGAGATATGAACCTCACAACATGATTGTGTACAAAGTGACGTGCGGTTGGAAGGAGTCTATGAGAAGAAAAATTGACAAAATGGCTTCTAAGATCAAATCCGACTACTGGAGGAACTTGCCTCTTTCTGTCCTTGTTGAGAATGTGCTCCCACTTCACTTTTATAGACAATGAGCTTGTGAAGGAGTTTATGCCTTCTTCCTAACTCACTACTCTCATTTGTTTGCCCACTACGTGCCACTCACTACAAGGAAGATATTGTATCTTTTATTCATCATGACTTTTGACTAGATTTTTTTTCATCTTTGGACGTATATTCACCTTTACCTTTACATTTGGTAAATTTATTGAAGCATAGCTCATGTGAAAATGAGCTTGCGTGCATTTATCTTCAACAGTCCCCCTCAAGCTCATTTGGGAGTTATCTTCAGTCATGACTTGCAAATTTATCACATCCTTGAAACCTTTGACTTTAGAAGCATCCAAGAACTCAGTAAACATGTCTACAACCTACACTTTGGTTCTGATGAACTTTATCTCCACATGTTTGCTTAGTACCTTCTCCTATATAATGGTAGTGGACCTCTATGTGCATACTCCTTGCATGACACATGGGTTTGCTTGCCAAGTAAAGACTTGACATGTTATCACAGTATATATGAATGGTTCCAACTTGCACTTCAAGATCAACCAAAAGCTTTTTAATCCACATTGCTTCACATGTGGCAAATGCTAATCCTCTATAGTAAGCCTCCATGGATGAAAGGGAAACACCATGTTTGCTTCCTATCATGAACACATAACTTGAGGTTGATCTCCTATCTTCCTTTGAACAAGCTCAATCAAGCTCAATCAACATTACCAAAGCCTTTAACATGCAATTCTTCACCAAACTTGTAAAAGAAAGCATGATCAACTATATGCTTTATGTATGTTAATAATCTCAATACTCTCCTAGTTGAATTTAAATGTTCGCTTGTCGGAGCTTGCATAAATTGAGAAAGTACACCAACAACATAAGATAGATTAGGTCTTGTAATGTTTGCATAGATTAGTGATCCGATGATGCTTATGTATGTCGTTACATCTTTCAATAGTTCTCCATCATTTGAGCAAATCTTTGTATTTGTGTCCACGGGCTGAGTGAGTGGTTTGCATTCACTCATTCCAAATCTGAAAAGAACATCCAACCTTTGTTGTAGCAGTTCGCAAATCGCGACCCTTTTTTCGTACGGTTTGTAAGGTACCGATCGATATTTCCGGATCGATCCGGTTCCCAAGATTTTTGACTTCGATTTTTTAGGTATTCAGAAATGTGTGCCAAAACTTCCAACTCGCTCGAGTTGTGATATTGTTAGCACATTGCCATTGATCATTGCTGATTGCTTTCAACTTTCAAGTTTCAACTGATTATTTAAAATTGTTACATAGATGATACTAGATGGAAGCTGCTAGCCAATGTATATATATATATATATATATATATATATATATATATATATATATATATATATATATATATATATATATATATATATATATATATATATATGCCACCTTTCATATAGACAACGTTGATTCCTAAAAATATTTCAGCCCTCCGAGATCTGAAATTTTAAACTTCTTACCAAGCTTGCTTTTGATATTTTTAATCCCTGTAACATCATTCCTTGTTATGATGAGATCATCAACATATATGCAGATGTATACCTCTCTATTTTGTTCCTTCTTCATGTACAATGAAGGATCTGCACTACTTGGGTTGGATATGTATCCACAATTAATTAGATACTTTACCAATGTCTGATTCCATGCTCGTGGTGCTTGCTTCAAGCCATAAAGTGCCTTCTTCGATCTGCGAACAAAGTTTGGATGGTTTTCATTCTTCAAATGCAACCGGTTGACTCATATATACCTCTTCTTGTAGTTCTCCATTGCGAAAAGTATTTTTGATGTTGTTTTGGTATAATGGCCACCCCCTTGAAGCACTGATTGCTATTCAAGTTTTAATTGTTCCCATCTTTACAACTGGGCTGAAAATTTCATCATGATCTATGCCTTGTATTTGTTTAAATCCTTTGGAAACCAATCTAGCGTTATGTCTAGCTAGTGAACCATCAACATTTCTCTTTACGTTAAACACCTATTTTTTTGGAACAATCTTCGTACCTTCTTTCCAAGCACTAGCTCCCATTTGTGATTATCTATGAGAGCTTTGATCACCTCTTTCATAGAGTGCTTCCATTTCCTTTGTGTGCAAGCTTCTCCATATGTCTTAGGCTCTTTGTCTTTGACGATATGCATCGTCTATGCAAAATGTTTTGCCATGAAACTTGGATAACTCAACCTTTGAGTTGGATACCTTGTTCTTGAAGGTCTTCTTTCATTGCCTTTAGAAAATTGTTTCTTCAACCTATTCAGCTTTACCTTTGGAGTGATTGCCTCTTCACATTCTTCTTCACTTGCATCTATCTCGCTGTTTTGAGGGCACTTGTTTCTTCAGCTCTACTATAAGCTGAATTTGGAGACAAAGAATGACTTCCAAGTCTCCCCCTTCATGATGAACATTCTTCATTTGATGTAGATGCCTCTGGACATGAAATTTTTGTGCTCGATTGCTGAATTGCTCTTTGATTGGTTCTTGCATAATCATCACAATCTTCTTCAAGAACCTTTTCCTTTCCTTTATCTTCATACCATGGTCTCAATGGTTCAGTTCGAGCTACTCAGAAATTGCAGCTTGTACATAGTGATGTCTATGGTCCTATGCAGACACCTTCTTTTGAAAACTATCTTTACTTCGTTACTTTCATTGATGATTTTTCCAAGCATGCATGGGTATGTCCATTGAAAGCAAAGTCCGAAGTGTCTATGTGCTTCAAACAGTTTTTGGTTTTGGCCGAAAATCTGTCAGCATGTAAAATGGGCATCCTCCGTTTCGATCGAGGGGGGGAATATATGTCCTCTGACTTTAATGCATTTCTAGCTGAACGTGGGATTAAACATCAGTGTACGGAGCCGTATACACCTCAACAGAATGGAGTTGCTGAACGGAAGAACATGTCTCTCATGGATATGGCGAGGTGTATGGTCAAGAGTCTGGCTTTACCGCATAGTTTCTAGCTTTAAGCTGTTATGTGTAGAGCATATGTACTTAACATGTGTCCCACTAAAGCACTAGAGTCTATCACTCCATATGAGGCTTGCCATGGTCGCAAGCCATCTATTGCTGATCTGCGTGTTTTTGTTTGTCTGGCATATGCATTAGTGCCTGAACAACATAACAGGAAATTGGATTATAAAGCAGTAAAATGTATTTTTGTTGGGTACAATTCTGAAAGCAAAGGCTATCGTATGTATCATCCACAAACGAAACACATTTTGGTTAGCCGTGATGTTGTTTTTGTGGAAGATGCTATTCAACCTTCACTTTCATGTACGAAAGAGACATCTGTAAGCTCCAAAGACATGTATGATACTTTGCTTCCTCTTTTTACAAATGGACAATCTAATGCTGGTCCTAATTAGGCAACTTCTCAGCCTTTACAGGTTTCATGTGATGATGTAGATCATTTGATTTTTTTGTAGATTTACATGACACACTTGTTGATGAGAGAGTTGATATTGAGGAAGCAAAAACTATGCCAAAATGGTTGGTGCAGAGTTTACGTGACAACAAATTAGATGCACCTCTGTCATATCGTACTTGTTTAGGCTCTCATAGTGCCTCTTTTGCATCAGATTGCTATTCCTCTAGTCTCTGTGATGAGAATGAGCTTGTTTCGTTTGATGAAGCACAAAATTCTGAAAATTGGATGGTTGCTATGCAATCTGAATACGATGCTATAATGAAGAATGGTACCTAGTCTTTGTGTGACTTGCCTCCTGGCAAGAAGGCCATTGGCACTAAGTGGGTATACAAGCTGAAGCGTAAGCCTGATGAAACAATTGACATGTATAAGGCTAGGCTTGTTGCAAAGGGTTATGCACAAGAAAGAGGCATTGATTTTGATGGGACCTTTGCACCTATGTGTCGAATGACTACTGTTCGTAGCATCTCTGCACTTGTAGCTCATCATGGTTGGAATGTACATCAGTTGGACGTTAATGGTGACTTGCATGAAGAAGTGTATGTTTTTCAACCTCGTGGCTTTGTGTAGAAAGGGCATGAAAACCAAGTGTGCAGATTGAAAAAGGCATTCTATGTTTTGAAGCCAGCACCACGTGCTTGGTATGAAAAGATACATGCCTATTTGATTGCCCATGGTTTTGAGAATAGTCCAACTGGGAGCACCTTATATGTTAAGCATGCTAATGATGTGCTTCTGATCATTGTTGTGTATGTAGATGACATGCTGCTCATTGGTTCTCATGAGAAGCATATTGCTGATTTTAAGGCTGATCTGCATGCCTCATTTGAGATGTCTGATTTGGAGCATTTGTATCATTATTTGGGCATTCAGTTTATGCAAGTTGATGGTGGAATAGCTTTGTGTCAAACAAAATATATTGACACATTATTGCAACATTTTGGCCTTGAAGACTGTAAACCTATTGCCACTCCTATGGAGACAAGTTTACGATTGAGTCTTCATGATGTTGGAGATGCATTTGATGCTGTTCTCTATCAGCAGACTGTTGGATACTTGATTTACTTATGCATTACTTGGTCAGATATTTAGTTTGTTGTCTCACATATGAGCAGATTTATGCATTGCCCAGGTGTCAAGCATTGGCAAGCGGCTAAGCGCATCTTTCGCTACTTGAGTGGTACCCGGCTACTTGGATTGTTTTATCCCAAGGGGGGATCAGTACCGCGAGATTTACATGCTTTTTCTGAGTCTGACCGAGGGTGGTTGCTATGACACTCGTGTGTCAACTAGTGGCTTTTGCTTCATGCTTGGTAGCTCATGTATATCTTGATTGAGCAAGAAGCAGCTTCTAGTTGTGAGGCTTAGTATAGGGAACAAAGACTGTTGAGTGTGTGTGGCTCAGACGCCTTATGGCTGATTTGGGTGTTGGTCAGTCGTTTGCCACCACCATCTTCACTGACAGTTAGAGAGCATTGATAGTTGTGAGGAACCTTGTGTTCCATGCTCGCACTAAGCACATTGAGGTGCATTATCATTATGTCAGGGAGAGGTTCTCTGCCGGGAGATCAGCTTGGCATATGTGCCCATGGAGGAGAACATTGCATACCTTTTCATGAAGGCCCAAGGAGAAGTTGAACCTTTCCACAAAGCTTTGGGCTTACTTCCTTTTGTGGATTGATTCCACATAGCTTGGCTCTTCCTTATACATGAGTGCAAGCTCCTTGTTCACTGCATCACTCCTAGGGAGGATTTGTTGATATATTTAGGTAGTGATGTGGGTCAACACTCTAAGACCGTCGGAGCACTTTTTTCCCTCTTTAGAAGGGTTTTCCCCCCCGGCTTGTATGTATGCCTATTGCCCTAATGGGATACTTATCTTTGTACATTCTAGTGGTAATACATTCAGTATTGTGTGTTGTGCTCCAAGCTTCTTCTTCTTCATTGTGCGGTTCGCGTGCTTCTGCAGACCTCAAACTCCAACATTGTGGCTTGTTGATTCACGATGGGACTATCTATCACGCCCCATTCATGGATCCACAAGTCTTTTACATCCATATTTTAAAAGTCCAAACTTGTGGAGTAATGGTACACATCGTTATATGAGAGACTTGTATATGGAGAGGATTATGTCTCCTCATGATAAGATTGCATTTGATGTCGATTTCTTTGCCTATATGGGAAATATAGGGATTGCATATGCTCGTACCACCTTCTCTTTATGTGTCTAAGCATCCAGCCTTCATCGAAATGGTGGTCTTGTGCCTGCATTTGAGTCCATTTGAATTTGCAATCTGCTGCTTCAGCTGATTCTTGTAATGAAATTTTGCTGGGAAATAGCTGCACTTAGCTGTAACCATGATGGCAGTTCTTTGACATAGTTATGCATCTTGACTTATAGATAAAATGGATCTTCCAAGTTAGATATACTTTAGTATAAAGCAATAGGATGACTCTTTGTGTACACAAATATTGCATCTTCTGTTTGTAATTTTCTGATTTAGGTAATAACAGATATAGCCTATATAAATTCATGGTAGTCTTAATGGTTGATTGAAAACTTGAAGTCTCAAGACTGATTAATATGATGTTTATACTGACTAAACTATTTGCATTGGTACTTGGATTTATATCTTCTTTTCCCCCATATTGAACTTCTTCAGAGAAAAGTGACTTTTTTAATGTATTGAGCCACTTATGCTTTATGTATTGTTCTTACTGTAGAGAGAATAGGAGCAATGTCATGGAATGATTCGTCAATTCTGTAAAGATTGGTGAGTTGACAAGTCGCAGTCATAAATAATTCCAACATTAGACATGGTTTTTGTGGCCCATCAAATGTGTTTGGTCAGATAGTGTTCTATGGAGCTTGGAATCGTTTACATCTGGGAGGTGAACTCAAGTCTAGTGGAACATTGCTCATAAGTTAAGAATGCTTGAATTCAGCATGCTTCAGGAATCAGAATATGGTGTTAGAACCAAGACTCTAAGTAGTGACTACCTGTGACTTCTGTACATCGAATAGACATTAAATATATGTCTAATTTAGAGTTTCATTGTTCTTTCTAATGATAAATTATCAGTTTCTTGAAGGTTTTTAGTCTTGTTGAGTAGTTACGTATCTGATTTTTGATTTCTTTGGTATTTTTGCTCTAGGGGATGTTCATGGGCAGTACTCTGATTTGTTGAGGCTCTTTGAATATGGGGGATTTCCTCCTCAAGCAAATTATTTGTTCTTAGGAGATTATGTAGATCGGGGCAAGCAAAGCCTTGAGACAATTTGTCTCCTTCTTGCCTTCAAGATAAAATACCCAGAGAACTTTTTTCTGCTGAGGGGAAACCATGAGTGTGCTTCCATCAATAGAATTTATGGCTTCTATGATGAGTGCAAGAGGCGGTTTAATGTAAGATTATGGAAACTATTCACTGAATGCTTCAATGCTCTCCTAGTGGCTGCTGTTATTGTTGGAAGTGAGGTAGGCCCTTAGGCTCATGTCACAGGTCCATGGTTCCATAGTTCTAGTCATGTACAACATTAATTCCAGCAATCTTCCATATTGACAAAACATGAACATACCACAACTTAATCATACAAATGATAATCTGATAGTAGAAAGTGATACCTCTGATTTGATGTTGATCTGCTTCATTCATCTTCTCTAAACCATTGTTCTTCCTTGAATTTGAAGTAGCCTTCTCTTCATCAAGTCTGGGTCTTCAAACAATACTTTTGTAAAGTATTTGCATACTCTTCCAAAAATATTCGGCTGCTAACAGATCATCAACTTCATACTCCACACTGATGAATACACATGTAACTGAATTGTCTAATTCTCAAATCTCTACTCATCTAGATTAAGTGTGTATGTCAAATGTCAAATATTAGAAGATGCTTTCAAATCATATGTTGTAAAACTGGAAGACTGGGAACCTGGGCTTATGAATGAGCCTTAATGCATTGATGCCAAAGATCTAAAGTTCTGAAACCAAAACCTTAGTGCTCTGATACCAAATGTTGGAGCAAAACTCTCAACCACTCTATGTGACGAGAAATAGATGAATGAGTGAATGTACAATGTAACAAACATATTCAGATGTGTGGGCAGTAATCTGAATATACATGAGATGTGTGACCTTATAGGTTATAGAAGAGTGAATATGAGTGACTGAAAGAGGAAGGATCAGTGTGAACGGAAATCCTCAAACTCATGTGAACACACCTTCTTAAACACCTCATCAAATATGCATAAAGCATATAAGTACTGATTCTCTTGTACCTATGCCGAATAGGACTCCTCCTGATATGAACGCCACAGCCTCCATAAACTTCAAGTAGTACCTGTGTGCATAAAGAGAATATGTACCTGAATACTTTAACATAAGATGTGAATCTTATGTTAAACTCCATCCAATGTCTTTGAAGTAGCTAGACATCTTCTTGTAGAAGACAATCTTCAACCTAACATCTTCGTGTAGAAGATGATCTTCAAATACGCCATGTAGATGGTCCCATCCAATGTCTTTGAAGTAGCCAGACATCTTCTTGTAGAAGAGAATCTTCAACCTAATATCTTCCTGTGGAAGACAATCTTCAAAGGCATTATGTAGATGGGCGATCCTCACCTTCAAGCTGCTAATGACCAAGTCTTCTTGCCATGAACAAGAGATAACCTCCTCTCCATGAGGTAGAGTGTGAGCACACCCTTCATCTTCTCCAAGAAGAATCACCAAGAAGAACTCCATAGCTGCTCCTCAACATGCTTCAAGATAGCACCATGGCTGCCCCATGTGCTAGAAGAAACACCACCTCTACTGAGGTCCAAGCTCTAGAAAGCTTGTGTTGATCCTAGGTGAAGGATGGATACAATGAGCCCAAAGTGCTTCTTTTATAGTATTTGATGATCCTTGAAAAGCTCATAATAAAGCAATAAATCATAGCGATCGTAGATAAAAAATCTCTTCGCATATATCTCCGTCCGTCGTTTTCGTAATTGGAAAACATCCGCAAAAAAACACGTTTGCTATTGAGTTTAATTAAAGCAAAAGTATGTCTGAAAAATCGCGAACGCTCTGCGTGCTGCTCACGGGATTTGAACCCGGACCACTAGGGTGAGAGGATAGCGACTTAACCATCTTGCCCACGCTCATTGCTTGTACAAGAAATGAATACGATTACTATATATGCTTGTGGCGCCCGTTTGCTTGTAGGAAGGAGTCATATCATAGCTACACATGGTATGTTAGCTTAGCAAAATTTGACCCAATTGAACATTGTTTCCAACAGTTATTGATGAGAAGATTCTTTGTATGCATGGCGGCCTTTCTCCTGAGCTACGTAACCTTGATCAAATTAAAAACATCAATCGCCCTACTGATGTTCCTGAGCAGGGTTTACTCTGCGACTTGTTATGGTCTGACCCTGACAGAGAGATTACAGGATGGGGTGATAATGACAGAGGTGTTTCTTATACATTTGGTACAGACATAGTTGTCGACTTCTTAGAAACACATGATCTGGATCTCATATGTCGAGCACATCAGGTGGGAACATCTTCGATTCCTAACACACCCCACCCTCAAACCGTGCCCCCCCTTCTTGCCCCCCAATCCCCCCCCCTCTCCTCCCCCTCCCCCCCCCCCCCCCCCTCCCCCCCCCCTCCCCCCCCCCTCTTTCCCCCCCTCCCCCCCCCCCCCCTCCCCCCCACCCCCTGTTCCCTCCCCGCACGGGCGGTTATCTCCTTTTCTTATTCCCCCACCCTCCTGAACAGACTGTTCCCTCCTTACACATGCACCCCCCCCGCGCGCGCGCGCGCACACACACACACACACACACACACACACACACACACACA
>CM035437.1:101834038-101856538 GCA_020310875.1 Ceratopteris richardii
TAAAAGTCACTCTAGGATAGACATATGATCCGACTACCTCGATGGGTTCGCTTGTTGTAGTGAAGGAACTATGTCTCCTCACCTGTGCTGATCTATGGAAGATTAGAACCTTGATTTTACCAAGGTTCACCGATAGCCCTCTATGCATGCAAAAATCATCTAGGCCGCATAAGTAATGCTCTAGAACTTCTGTGTACTATGAAAGTAACACAATGTCAAGAGCATATAATAGAATGTGGACATTGATCCCTCCAATCTCAATGCCCTCCCCTCCCTACTGTTGGATGAAGTCCACTATCTCATCAATTTATAGACCAAGGAGGGTAGGTGAGAGATGGCACCCTTGCTTCACCCCAATGGTGCTAGCAAGTGAATCGGATAGGCCACCTGGGCATCTGACTCTACTTGATCCTTTTTCATATAAGGCGTAGATCCCCCATATCATCTCTTGAGGGGCCTCGATATCGCATAAATGTTTGAAGAGCTGCTCCTTGGGAACTGTGTCCAAGGCTTTGCAGAAGTCCCCAAAGCAACAACATAATCTCCTCTTCTTCACTCGTGCCTAGTCGATCAAGCATCTTAGAGTGAAGATGTGATCAATGGTAGAGTAATCATGTCTAAATCTTGCCTGTCGTGGAGCCCTAATACCCATCCTCTCTGCAAGAGTGCTCAACTCCGTCTCTAGCACTACCCCATATAACTTGGCCAGTATGGGGAAAATCATGATCGTCTGGTATGTGGCTAGATCCATAACATTGCATGACGTATGAATGGGCACATTGGTGTGCTCAGTCCATGAGTCAGTGAACCCTTCAACCAGTGCTCGGTTGAAGAGATAAGCAATGAGCATTGCTAGAGTCCTACGACCATAGATGAGATGCTCTACATGTAAACCGAAATGGGTGTCTGCTGTCTCCTCTCTCTCAAGTGTCACCATGCCACTGCGCTATCCTTACTCATGAGCAACTGGTAGATATTTGAGGCTTTGCATGTGGTGTTGTGCTTGTCTATGTGTAATATCCCCTTGTTGGTAGTAGCCAGAGGCACAGATGTCGAGGAAGCATGTGAAGATAGAGCACAACGAAGTAGTGGGGAGCCATTTGGATTATTTTTCAAACAAATATGTTTTATAAATACCTTTCAAAAACCTCCACCAATGATTTTCATCACTTTTGTACCATATGTAACATAGAAAAACCCTTTTTGTAATTTGTAGCTCCATTTTGTGCAAGCCGAGGAGTCCTCGAGCTTGAGGAGCTTAGGTAGAACGAGCCTACCAATTTTGGTTATTTTTGGACCTCGTTTACCCTTTCAATTAGCACCTAGAACCTATTTTTTAACTATGCCGGTCACTAGATGTGAAACCAGTCAAAACTAGTCTAGAATTTATAAAAAGAGCTAGAGAGCTCATTTTTGAGGTTAGCTTGTATGAGTAGAGAAGAGCTTAGAGAAATTTTGAGTTGTAATTGAGATCTTGAGTAATAGAGTATATTTTCCTACCTTTCATTGTGTCATGCTTGTCTCTTCATTGTGTGTGTGTGTATGCGTGTGTGCATCTCTATGCTTCTCACCTTCACTCTCACTACATCTCATATTCACGATCTTCATATCACTCCTATCTCTTCTGTGGATTGACATTAAGGAGGTGGAGCTTCTTAAAGTGGTTCTCACCATTGTGCTAGAGCAACACCAAATTTGGTGCCGTTGCCAGGGATCGAGTCTAGGACGAATGTGTGATGGTAAGAGTATAGCAAGAAGTGGCGTTGGAAGGTAAAAATTTCAGTTTTTGTTGTTGTTTTTAATTAGTTTTTAGTGTTTTTCATGTCCCCTACACTCCTTCTTCACCACCGCATCATCTTCTTCCACTCCAAAAAAATCAAAAAATTCACCATATCCACCCATTCTCCTCATTTCCCCTCATTTGTGCATGCGAGAGAGAGAGAGCTTTTGTGCTTGCATGTGCATGTGTGTTTTTGAGTTTTCTTGTAGGTACAGAGCTCCAGTGCATCAACAAAGCTTGCAAAAGGTAAAAAACCACTTTCTATCAGAATTCTGTCGTGTGTGTCATACCATCGTGATGGTCTGTCAAGTTTGGCATTTATGGTAAGTGACCACATCACGAGATAGGCGACAGTAGCGCACACAAGAATCCACAAACACATTTCAAAAATCATCATTTTGGTGGACCAGCTCATAGGAGACCCCTTAGCTCATAAGTGAAGAAAAACCTATTGGTTAGTTTTTACCCCCGAGGGCTTGAATGCTCATATCTTTTTCATCCGAAGTCCGTTTTTTGAGCTTTATAGCTCATTAGAAAGCTCTGTACGAGTACTACGTGAGCTCAACTGTTTTTTTCAAGAAGAAGAAGAAGAAGAAGACATTGTTTTTTAGATAAGATAATTTGAGGTTGACCATTGTTGGGACTACAAAAGGAAGGGGGCATTGAAATTTGGACAAGGACCTAAAGGTGTATATATCAAAGTGCTTGATCTTCAATTTGAGAGTCGGTCTAAACATTGGATTTTTACAGGTCTAGCAAGAGCTATTAAGGGCAATCAAAGCAAGGCAGTGAAGAACGCAAGGCTTGGGAAGTGCGACTTCTTGGGCAACAGAGCAATCAGAGAAGCTGACTTGAGATTGGAAGAATACTCAACCCCCTCAGTCAATTATTAGCTTAGGCTAAACGTTAGCTTGTGGATTAAAAACGATAGGAACGCATCAAGTTGAAGAGATTAAATTCTTCAAGTTCAAGACTAAATTAAAAGTGTGTGATACGAAAACCTCAAGGAAAGAACTTAAGTCTGATGGAACGAAAACTCAAAAGTACCACGAAAAGTTGATTCCTGACGCATACAGTAAGGCAAACCAGCCCATGGCATTCAAAGAGAGAAGAACAAAGAAAGACCGGAAGTAAGTTTCACTCACCCTATAGGGAGAGATAGAGCCACCATGGACACTGATAGAGTGGAAAGACAAAGGGAACCTAGAATACCAAGTGGTAGAGATGATTTTCCTCTACCTAGACCACGTGAGCATCCAAGGGTACTCAGACCCATTTAGCTAGTAAAGTCTATGAAAAACTACTTCGATGGGACAGGAGATCCCTATGATCATGTTGTGGAATTTAAGCAAGTGCTACGAGCAGAGCAAGTAGAAGATATGTTTACGCAATACAATGCATTTGGACTAACGTTAAAGAATGCAACTTTAACTTGGTTCCAACCATTGCAACAATGGCAATTTAGGGATATGCATCACTTGTTAGAGTCATTCATCACATAATTCTCTAAAAGTGGAATCAAGCATGATACATCTTCATTGATTCATAGTTTCAAACAAACCCCCCAAGAAAAAGTTAGACTGGTAGGACGTAGGTTTAGACAATATGTTGAGAGATTTCCGATGCAAGAATTACCCTCACATGCCAAGCAAGTGTCATTGTTTTTAGATGGCCTCTTGAGCTCTAAACTATGCTCCTATGTGTATTTGAAGGAACCCATGGCACTAGAGCAATGTGTAAGAATTTGTATAGACATGGAGGACAACTTAGGAGAGGATTTGGAACTCTCAAAGGTCTATAAGGACTCAGATTGTTCATCTCTAGCATCCTCAAAACTTTTTAGCTCGATAGAGGACCTAGCAGAAAAAGTGGCCCAGAAGCTAGGAGTTTCTAGTAAACAAATGCCTAGGTTAACAACAAACAAGCGTTGTTACACGTGGTGGTGATGATATGTCAAATGTGTGTCCCAATGCAACACAACCACAAGCCAACCCTAGTGGCCAATACTATACAATTGAGAGAAGGTACACGAATCACAGAGCTCAAGACTTCCCTTACAACAAACAAGCAGTGAGATAGAACTACCCGCAAGCATACCCGCAACCAGGTAGGTATCAAGATCAATATAATACTCAGCCTCATTACTATAGGCCTCCTCAAAACTATCCTTATCAGGCTCAACAAAGACCTCAATCTATTTTAGCTTAGCAGCCACCCCCACCAGCTAATGTCATCTCAATTAAATATGCTGCTGCAGAAGAAAACCTCAATAGGGTTTAGTGCCTTCATCACCCCTGATCACAGAAAGTGACCCGAACTCAAACAATTTTGACTTTACTCATGTAGATAGTCCACCCGCATATTATACAGAGTCACCAGAACATGTGGAAACATATCAATAAGATAGTCCACCATTGGAACCCATTTGGGAGCCCGACTATGCCAACGTGATGTACACAAACCCGAATCCACGACCCCAGTTAAGACAACAAAGATCGCAGGGCCCTAGAGGACCATGCTTTAGGTGCCAAGGAGATCATTTCATAAAGGATTGTCCACATCCTCCAATAGCAGGATAGTCACGATACTATAACATACAAGGCTTTTGTGCCGAGTGTGGTAAAGAGCATGTCATAAAAGATTGTCCTAAGAACCCTGCTAATGCTTCAAAAGTGACACCGATCAACGTGATAGGTATTGTACACAATGTAGATGGATCCAACCCTACATACGTGCCTATCCAAGCTATAACGAGAGCCCAAGCGCTCATACAGAATCAACAGCTTAATCAAGAGAAAATAGCCAAAACCAATGAAGTTGGAGAGTCCAGTACTAAAAAGACAAAATCTTGGAAAGATTTGAGAGAAAGGATTAAGAGAAAATGGAGTAAAAAGGTAACTGAGTTGGAAGGAAGTTTAAAGGAATCGAGAGCCAAGATCCTATAATTGACTTCTCAAGAGTTGAATAAGGAGAATCCAGCTTAGAGATCAGGATTAGTTTTAGCGGAACCCATACCAAAAAACCTAGACATGATGTTTCGTGCATATCAAGCTAGATTAAAAGAAGGACCCCAGATAGTTGAAATGAGTAAGAACTACCCACGAGCAGATCTAGAAATTGGGAGAACTAAACTTTGCATGAAGATGGTAGAACTAGCACAAACTATGTTCGAAGCCTCTTGTTATCTTAATTGAAATAACATGGCAAAACCTGAATTACACTTTCAAGGACTACTCGAGAGGCTAGAATGATTGATCGATAGCAATGAGAAAAAGAACCTGCATAGGAACCCTATTACCTTAGAGACACAGGAAAGAAATGCACCATCCCTGTCTCAAGTATCAGATACAGAGGTTGAAGACGACCTGTCTTCCATGCATAAATATTCACATGAATTTCTAAGAGAAATCTAGGAAGAGAAATGGAGAAAAGAACAAGGAACCCATCCTCCTATTCAAGAAATAGATGACTTGCAAGAACAATTTCCCCAAGACATCCCCTCTATTTATGATGATGTAGAGGAAGAGCAACTGAGTGAACACACAGGTTTTGAATCCAATTCTTTGCAAGAATTACCTCAGTTCATAGGACCTTAGGAAGCCAAGTTTAGAAATGCCACAGAATGGGGCATTTTTGCATTTCCTTCTTTTGCCACAGAATGGGGCATTTTTGCATTTCGCATGATGCCATTTGGGGCTCACAAATGCACCCGCCACTTTCCAGCGACTCATGTGTCATGTTTTTAAGGAATTCTTATGAAAGAATTTGGAAGTTTATGTCGATGAAATATGTGCTCATTCAAATATGAGGCAGACTCATCCCAAAATTAAGGCAAGTATTTGACAAATGCCGAGAATATCAGGTTTGTTTGAACCCAAAAAAATGCACTTTCATGGTCAGTCAAGGAAAAATTCTAGGACACATTGTGTCAAAGAATGGAATCTCTACGGACGAAGAAAAGGTGAGAGTAATTGTCGATCTACCTAGAATAAGTAACATAAAAGAGGTACAAGCATTTATGGGTCATTGTGGTTATTATAGATGATTCATATATATGTATGCAATCATAACCAAGCCTCTGTACTCTCTTTTAACCAAGTTTGAATGGACATATGAGTGTGAGAATTCATTCAATGAAGTTAAACGACGTTTGTGCTCAACACTTATATTGACAACCCTAGATTGGAGTAAGCCATTCCATGTACATGTGGATGCATCCAAATATGCCATAGTATGTGTGTTAGCACAACCCACAAATGAAGGTAATATAGACCTCCCCATAGCTTACACAAGCAAACAATTGAACGCAGTAGAAAGAAATTACACCACTACGGAACGAGAAGGATTAGGGATGATCTACGCTGTAAAGAAACTCAGGCATTATTTGTTGGCAAACAAGTTCAAATTCTTTACAGATCATCAAGCATTATTGTACTTAGTCAATAAGCCTTATAACACAAGACGATTGATACGTTGGTTTCTATGACTCATGGAGTACGACTTTGAAGTAGTAGTCAGGAAAGGAAAGACACATCTTAGAGCTGACCACCTCTCAAGATTAACCACAGGAGAAGCTCCTCAAGGAATAGCGGATGAATTACCGGATGCCTACTTGTTTAACCTTGAGATAGTACTTGAATGGGCTAAGCCTATTGTCCCTATTCTCACATATGGACCCAAGAATCCTAGGATAAGGATCAAGGAAGGAGAGATTACCAAGTCTCAAAGATACCAAATAATAGCAGGAAGCATATATAAACAGGATAATCAAAAGATTATTGCTTGTTGTGTAGATGAATCAGAACATGCGAATTGGTTGCAATTAGCACACATAGGTGCATTAAAGCAACATCATTCAAAACATCGTACCTTGCAGACTCTGCATAAACTAGGAGTATATTGGCCCTCTATGGAAGCAGATGTCTACAAGTTGTGTAAAGAATGCCCTGTTTGTTGTGAAAGACCACCAGTAGAACATGCCACATTGTATCATGTGTCTCTCACACCATAATGGAGTGAACCTTTAGTGACATACTTGAGGACGAAAACATTCCCTCAAGGAATGACCTTAGCACGACAACGCAGTCTAGAGCAGGAAGCTCAAGACTATTCACTTATTGGCAACAACTTATACAAATGAGGATGAGATGGATACCTAAGACAGTGTGTTCATGAAAACGAATATTTGCGCGTACTAGAGACTGCACAACAAGGTGTTGCAGGAGGTCATTTTGGCCCTGATAGGATAATCAAAGCCATCCTCTTTGCAGGATTATGGTGGCCCACTCTTCACATGGATGCCTATACCTATGTTAAGAGATGTGATGTGTGCCAAAGAACTCAATTTCCTACTCGCAGAGATGAAATGCCATTGAAACCCATGATGGGAGGACGTGCATTTTTTAAGTGGGGTATAGACTTTCTAAGACCCATTAACCCCCCTGCAAAAGGTACACATGCAAAATACATCATTGTTGCGACAGATTATCTTACTAAATGGGTAGAGGCCAAGGCCACAAAAAAGAATGATGCACACACGACTGCAAAATTCTTATTTGAAAATGTCTTTAC
Source organism: Ceratopteris richardii (assembly GCA_020310875.1). Taxonomy (NCBI): domain Eukaryota; kingdom Viridiplantae; phylum Streptophyta; class Polypodiopsida; order Polypodiales; family Pteridaceae; genus Ceratopteris; species Ceratopteris richardii. The sequence continues at coordinate 101,841,390 of CM035437.1, forward strand.
AAGATATGGACCTCCTATAGAGTTAGTGAGCGATCGAGGAACTCACTTTCTAAACCAAGTCATTGAATATTTGTTACAAGATTTTATGGTGATTCACAAGAAATCCGCACCATATCATCCTCAGGCCAATGGTCAAGCAGAAAGCACTAACAAGATCCTTTATAACGTACTGACGAAACTCGTGAACAACAAACATTCAGATTGGGACAAACAGTTACACCACGCTATTTGGGCATATTGAGTGGCCTACAAGACTGTACTCAATGCAACTCCCTTTCAGATGGTTTTTGGTCAGAATGCTGTGCTTCCTTTGGAATTCTTGATACCGACCCTTAAGGTTGCACAAGAACATCAGTGGACCGGCCATGAATTATCAGCAAGGATAGTGGATTTGGAACGATTAGGAGAAACATGGCTGAAAGAAGCAGCATGTATATATGCAGCGAAGCGACAGAAAGCCTATTTTGATGCACATGTGAAAGATAAAGGCTTAAAAGAAAGATATTTAGTCCTAGTGTATACATTGAAACAACACGCACAGAAGTTAGAAAAGCGAGGTTATGGACCTATGATCATTAACAGACTCTCGACAAGTGGAGCAGTACAATTAGCCACCCTAGAAGGAGACATAATGCCTAATTACATTAGTGGCTGTAGAGTCAAGTTATATCAGGAACCTCTTACTGAGGATATGCTTAGAAGACTCACATTGGCAAAGAAGCGTAAGGAGGAAGAAAATAGAATACGAGCGGAAGCTCAGGTAGAAGCGATAGAACACATTGAGCGCATGAAGCTAAGAAGACAAGGACTAGGGAGAGAACATTATAACCATCTGAAAACACCACCCAGATATCCCATGGCCATGTGTCAAGCAAAGTCAAGTACTCATCCTAGCATAGTGGATAGGAGACCATTCATTACAGTCAGGCTAGAGCATGGCAATCATTGCCAAGAGCTCAGGGCTTTAATTGACTCAGGTGCTACGACTAGTGCAATTAGATGGTCCCACTATAAGGAATCAGGAGTAGAACTACGGCCAATTGAGGCATACCTCATAGGGCTAGGAGGCATGGAAACCCCTTGCATGGGTGAGGTGGACCTTCCTATCCTCATACACGATGTGACCATGACAACAAAGCTACTAGTGTGCCATGATGACGACTTGATAGAACCCCCAATCCTTGGCCAAGATTGGCTATACGATCACTCAGTGGACCTAAATCTTAGACAAGGCTCCTTGTAGATTGTAAGCTTAGACCAGCAGTGAGTTATACCGCTTGAATTCCCTAACAACACTCTGCCTGAGGTATGTAACCCTAGACCATATGAAACACATGCGACGGAGGACCGGAAGATCTTTGGCCAGATCCCTCGACTAAGCACGCTCTCTCCAAAGTCAACCCATGAGAGCTTGGTGATGGATAGTTTCCAGATAAAAGAGTGTCAACGGATTTTCCCCCGGTCTTCGAACAGCGGTCAAGTGGGATACATCAGCAGTCAGGTGGACTGCATCAACAGCCACATGGGAAAAACACCCTGCAGTGACCATCCTTCCACACTTACTATGGACTGGCCTAGATTTTTGATACAAAACGAAGCACTTCCTAATGGGCAAGTTTCGCAAGTGTTGGAACTCCCTTCTTTTCCAAAGCAGAGTGTCCATCCGACCTCTCAACCTCAACCACAAAGGAGTCAACCACAACGGAGGAACCCAGGCCGATGACAATATTAGACGACACAAAGAGGAAAGCAGTATCAACATCACAGAACAAGTGGCACAAGACAAGTATGGGTGCCAAAAGGACAGAAAGCTCCGATAGATGTCAATAATGCAAACAATGACAATAAGAAGTTAAGGCAGAAGCAGAGTCAATATCCAACATCTCCTCGACCTTCTTTGACCTCGAGGAAGTTTCGACAGATTTGGATTGCCAAGAAGTACCTTACGAATCGACCCACACCCACACAGATTTGGGTACCCAAACAGTGTATCATAGTTCAACACTCAAGCCGTGTAACATATACCCCTCAGAAATCTCTTCACCCCTCAATACCACCACATCCAATATCACCTTTTGTCCCTCAGCAGAAACATACCAACCGCTCAAAAACTCTTAGGAAATGGATACCGAAATGTATCCAGAGGTCTCCTCATGAAACGTTGTCTAACATAACTCCCACCCCGACTAATCTCCATCCTTGTAATAACTCACTCACAACTGAACTTTGCACAAATCTACACACCATAACCCAACATCACTCGTAATAACAACCTCATCAAGCAATGTATGTACTATCTGAAGCATGTAGGTGTCTAGAGAACTGCATTAGTTTTGCACAAATCATTCCATGAACCACCTCACAACACTCCGCTACACGGGTTACACATCGATTATGGAAAGGGATTGCGATATCACTTTAATGGGATCATGATTAATTTCCATACTAATGTGCTAATCTTTTGTAGCAGATCTTCTCCATACTCGCATCACTCATCATGCAGACAGAAGGACCACCTGAAGCTGGCCCCAGTGTACCTGTGGCAAATTTTTTCGACTTACTGGCTGAACCACATCCCACAGTACAACCACCTAAATTTCAAGGATTCCCAGGACCTATGCTGATCGATGACCCTCCTAGGGGATATACCGAAAAAGTTCATCGTAATTCACATTGGTTTCAAGGTTTAGGAGGGCCTTTGGCAGACGGAGATTTTATTTTTGATGCCAATTTGACTTTTGATAGTAGTAAGTGGGGAAAGTATCAGTTCTTCTCTAGAGAATTTGAAGCGCTCCAGAATACAGAAGACTTAAAGCATGTTTGGGCGAGAGCAGGCTTTACTGAATACTTCAGTGATCCATTGCCTAAACCAGATTTCTACAGATGCTACTACTTGGTAACCACATTGACAACTTCTGAGAACAAGGATTTGCTAGGCACATTCATTTTGCCATCCTTAGTAAATGACCCACCATTTAAGAAGTTTTATCTTTCTAAAGATTTGATTAGAGCTGCAATCAAGATACATGGAACTCACACGCCGACAGAGCAAGAAAGGCTAATTCTAGAGCCTATGAAGCGTGGTGATGTTACTAAATGGGAAGACATCTCGACAATCACACTTGAGCTATCTAAGCCACTAAGAATCTGTATGCAACATTTCGCATTCCCAACTCAGGATCGATTCACCATGCCCCACAAATGTATTTGGTTTGGACTGTATTTAGCTTTTATCGGACCCCAAACAGTTGATCTTGCAAGTTGGATTATTGATCAGTTGTATCTAGCACAACACAGATGGGAAAGGAAAAAATCATCCATGGATGTTGTGCTCTTACGAGAATTGTTTATATGTGTTTAGCATATGACTTGCCAATAGAGCATGCGATGACAAGTGAAGAATTGAAGGATTTCAAAGGAACCACCAAGAAGGCCAGAAAGTCCAACAAGGGACGAGTAGGCAAGCACATGAGAGGATCTATCCCATGCCTACAAGTTCAGTCCCCATCACCTCAACCCTCTCCAGAACAGTCACCTACGGAACCCCTACGACTATACCACCCATTCGCATATGCCTGTCACGACCAGTTATCACAGAAGGCACTACCAGTGCAGTTACTTCTCAGGCAACTTCAATTCAGGAACCTACCACCACAGCAGTGGAAATTCCCACCACCATTGGTGCGGAAGCGTTTACTTTTTTGATACCCAATCTGGAAGCAGAACCAATGAATACCACGTTCGATTTTGAAATGCCAGATGCTTTTTCAAACAAGTTTCAATTTTTAGAAGGCCAATTTTTCTCTCAAGAATATGAACGACCAAGCTACCCTACCACTCCGCCTGATCAACAGCAAGGACAAGCAGTCTCCAGCTCCGAAGAAGAAAGGATAGAAACAGATGATGAAGACGGAGATGATGAAGCTAGTCAAGGAAGCCACGAATCTCAAGAGAATGTGCAGATGGATGAACAAGAACAGCACACTGATACCCAGGGTGACACCAATACTTATGAAGATGAGACATTTGAAGCAGCGGCCTATACATTGGCAATCAAGAATCTATACTGAACCATGCAAGCAGTTTGGGCGTGCAAAAAACTCTCAGAGGAAGAAAGCCAAGCACGTGTAGAACAAGAACTCACTATAGGAGGCTTTGAAGAAGCATACATTCAGGGTTTTAGAGAATTGGTCAAGTCAGACAGCACTAATGAAGCATTACACTATTTGTAGAGGAAGTCACTACCACAATTTGATCCACGACGTGTACATTTGTTATCAAAACTAGGTCAATATATTCGTGTACCAACGGATGGCCACTCATCACAACAGGCCCGAGAAGTACACCTCATACCTGAAGGTTCTTTGGCAGAAGAAACGATTATTATCGACTCCCCGCCTCATACCTCTACTGTACATACCACCACTGTTGTCGAAGTACCCACCACCCCAATTGCTCCTCTTTCACCTCCCATCCCTCCAGTCTCTCGTATACACCCTGCCTCTCCCCGACCATCCACATCTTTCGATATTGCGGTAGCTGAAGCCTTTGTCGCCTCCATTCCTCTCACCCTTTCCGCACCTGCACAACCTAGCTTACCACCTAGGACTTCAACCCTTCTATCCAATCCATTTCTCCATCCATCCTTCCCTTCCTTCCCCACCCCTCCAAGACCCCTATTTCCCTTTCCCCCTCCATTGACCTTTTCCCCCGTCTCACCTTCCCACTCACTGTATTTCCTCTTTCCCCTTTCCACCAAGCAGTTCAAGAAACCCCATCTGTAAATTACTCAGCTACCTTTGTAAATCCTGTATTTACACCTACTCAAACACCCACTGTCACTCCACTATTCACAGTCACTGCACTCAACACCACGTCCAGCGACATGGACATATCATTCCCCCTTCCCCTTGCATCAACACCCACACCCACAACATCTTCATTCACTACACCCTTAATTTTATGAACCACCATCGACACTGCATTTCGTCAGATGTTCGCATGCATGACGCAAGTGAGAGATGAGTTTGCATCTCTTGGAACTAGTTACTAGACACTGCAGCAGACAATGAATGATTTACAGTCGCAGCTCAATCCATTGTCAATCGAGAATGCCTCACTGAACACCCGCTACCAAGAGCTATGCGAGGCCTATCACAAACTTGAACTCCAAAGTGAACAGAAGACAAAAGAGGCCGTTACAGATATCGACAACTTGTTAAGGGCTCAAACCATTCGCAATGGGACACTCACTAGAAACATGGGATTGCTCAGATGCCACTTGGTAGCAGCTAAAGAAGAGAACCAACGCTTACAGGAAGAGAACAGAGAAAACTTGGAAGCTGCTTTAGATCAACCGGACGAACCCTTGAGTCCCAGTCATTTTAAAGCTGTCCCCTTTGAAACTATGAAGATGTTATTGGAAGATCATGTCAGACTAATAGAGGAGTATGACAGTATGAATGAAGAATACCAACAGCTCAAAGAAGAACACAAGATATTGCAGTTACGAGCACCTGTACATCAAGCACCAACTACCCCTGTGATCCCACTTACTGAAATCATCGAGGAACTCAATGCTCTAAGGGCCCAGGTAGTAACTCTCCAAACACAAATAGCAGCATACGAAGCACCCCCTAGTCCAGATTCCCCACCGGAACTACCAGCAGATGAAGAAACAATGACTATCTCGGTGGAGGAAACTTTTGAAGAAGCATATGAACCCCAACCCATCACAGGCGGACGCGTCACGGCTGAGGGCCAGACCACATTCGAACTTCCTACTCCCGCATGGATGAAGACTGTAGAAGAGCTTGGCCGAACCCACTCCGCAAGGGTGGAAGCACAATTACACGCAATGGCCATGATCGAAGAACATATTTTACAATCACCTTACTTTGCTCACTTGGCCCCTTGCAGGTATATATTGATGGAGAGTGCTAATCTCCAAAAGAACAAGTTGACCTTGAATTTAGATCACCTCTATATCAAGATCAACTTTAGACTCCACCTAGTTTAGAGAATCTTCACCAAATTATCAGGAAATTGATTATTCTGAAAAATTCAGTTTCTTCAGAAAAGTCTGCTGCAGATTAGTCACTCATTGACTAATCAATCCTGTAAAGTTTTTGATAAAACTTTGCACAACACTTCGCCTTAAGGTTGCGCAACTTTGCCAAGTTAAATCTCTCAAAAAGATTAAGTACACACTGAGAAATGTGTTAAACACTTTACCTATGTCTGAAAGTGCTTCTCTGCAATGGCGACTTTGACACCTGCAACTTCTTAGCACTGGTTCTCCCAACTCTGAACCCGTTTGATCAAGATCTTCTAGCCATAGATAGCTTACCTTCCAACTTAGATTTTGAGCCCTCACTTGTGTAAAACTTTACACTATGGACTGAGCACTGACCATTTCTTTGAAGATGAAATGTGCGCCAGATTTTTCGACTCTTAGAACATTCTTACATATGAATGTTCCTAATCAAAATTCTCTCAACCTGATTGCAAATAACCTCTCAAATTCTAGCCATAGATAGATTAGCTATGGACTTAGATACGTGCAGAAGGATTTCTCAAAAGATTAAACACAGAAGGAGCAGACAGTAAAACATCGGGCGCAAGTTTCTCGATTTCTTCAGAAAAATTTACATTCAAGTGAGGATGGATAATTCACTCACTTCCAATGTGTCTAATGACACTAATTTCTCTCTCCCTATTCTCAAATCTTCTTCTGCTCTATTTGCCCGACATTTTCCAACATATTTATAGATGAATATATACAAGTGTATGACTTAAACAAAGGTATAAGTCAGCTAATGTACATATGTGTACATATCTTTGGGTTTTCTGAATATGTCCTTCCTTCAACCATCTGACTTTGTTTTCTTCTTGACTCCTTGACTTCATTTCTCCATAATCCTTCAATTGATGATTTTCATGCACCAACAGCTCCCCCTCAATCATTAATTGAGGTTCTTTTCTATCTTCTTTACTCCAGCCATATCCTTGAATCTTTGTAGTTTTGGTCCATCTAGACTTTTAGTCATCATATCTGCAACTTGATCTTTTGTGGGAGTGTGTATGACTTCAATCTCTTTCTCAATGACCTTCTCTCTCAGACAATGATACTGTATTTCAATATGCTTAGTTCTAGCATGAAATACAGGATTAGCTGCCAAGTATAATGAACTCATATTGTCTCCACAAATAATAGGAGTACTCTGAATCACATCAAAAACTTTCAAAAGTGTCTTTAGCCATATTACCTCTTTTGCAGCTTCCACCATACCTTTATATTCTGCCTCTGTAGTTGACAAAGCAACTGTATGTTGCTTCTTGGAACACCATGAAATCAATTTGTCTCCTACATAGCACAAGTATCCATGTGTTGATCTTCTATCATCCACATTACCTGCCCAATCTGCATCACTATATATCTTGATTCTTGTATCTGAAGTAAACCCATAGTACAACCCTTCTCTGAGTGTACCCTTGATGTACCTAAGTACTCTTTGTCCTGCAATCCAATGTTCCTTTCTAGGGCAATGCATAAATTGTGAAAGCACACCAACTGCATATGATAAATCAGGCCTTGTCAATGTAGCATAAATCAAGCTACCAACCAAACTTTGATAGAGTTTCATGTCTCAGAACTCTTCTCCTCCAAACCTAGATAATTTATGGTTCACTTCCAAAGGTGTAGGTGCAACCCTGCAATCTTCCATTTTAAATTTGGTTAGCAAATTTTTAAGATACCTTTCTTGGGTCACATATACTCCATGTTGAGTATAAGAGATCTCCATTCCCAAAAAGAATGATAGGTTCCCCAAATCACTGATTTTGAACTCTTTCTCCATCTGCTTCTTGATCATTTGTATCCCCTTATCATCTGTTCCTGTAAGTATTATGTCATCAACATAAATACACACATAAATGAATCCATTTTCACTTGCTTTGACTAGCAAGCTACTATCTGCCTTTGATGCTTGAAATCCAAGATCATTCAAGAATTTTACAAGCCTATAATTCCAAGCCCTTGGGGCTTGCTTCAACCCATACAAAGCTCTCTTGAGCTTACATACATAATTTGGACTCACTTGATCTTTGAACCCATCTGGTTGCTCCATGTAGACTTCATCTGAAATGTAACCATTCAATAAAGCATTTTTAACATCTAATTGAGACAACTTCCAACCTTTACAAGCAGCAATTGCAATGAGTGTCCTGATGGTTGTCATCTTTGCCACAGGACTATAAGTCTCATCATAGTCCACTCCATATGTCTGTGCATATCCTTTCACAACAAGTCTAGCTTTATACCTAGACACACTTCCATCTGCAAATCTCTTAGTCTTGTAAACCCACTTACAACCAATGATTTTCTGACTACTAGGTTTAGGAACCAAATCCCATGTTTGATTCTCTATCAATGCATCATACTCCTCTTGCATAGCATCTTCCCAATTCTTCTTCCCTTTGGCCTCTTCATATGTAGAAGGGTCTTCATCTGCTTTTACCAAATAAGCATAATCTTTAGTAGTTAAGAATGAAGTGTCATAGCTATACCTTGTAGGTTGCCATTTGTGCCTAGATGATCTTCTAACTTCTGCATTTCTTGAGGTCTCTGGTTCATCACATTCTGGATCAAACCTTGGCCTCTCTTCAACTTCAATCTGCACTTCATTACTTTCATCAAGTAATTGAATCTTTGCTTTACCTTTCCTTTGTTCCACTACTTCTTCATCATCTGCATGTACATTATATTTACCTGCATACCAAGTACCTTGCTCATCAAATGTAACATCCTTGGATACAATTAATTGCTTTGTGGATGGACTCCACAACCTGTATCCCATTTGCTTATCATCATAACCAATGAATACATACTTTTCTGCCTTAGGCTCCAACTTATGCCTCAATTGAGATGGCACATATGCATATGCCAAGCATCCAAATATTCTGCAATGATCTAAGGTAGGTTTCTTACCCCACCAAGCTTCATATGGTGTCATACCCTGCAAAGCTTTACAAGGCAATCTATTAACCAAATATGTAGCTGTATTAACAGCCTCAGCCCACAAATAATTTGGGCAATTCTTCTCTTTCATCATGGACCTTGCAAATTCAACAAGAGTCCTATTTCTTCTTTCTGCTACCCCATTTTGTTGAGGAGAATACCTGCAAGTAACTTCTCTCTTTATACCTGCATTCCACAAATAATCATTGAACTCATTTGAAAAATACTCTCCCCCTCCATCTGACCTTAGTCTCTTCAATTTTTGACCTGTAATCCTTTCTGCATATGCATGGTAGTGTTTAAATGTATTAAACACTTCTGACTTTTCCTTAATCACATAAATTGTGATCCACCTGGTAGCATCATCAACATATATGACATAATATCTTGAACCATTTATACTAAAGTCCTTTGAAGGACCCCACACATCTGTATGCACCAATTCAAGTCTTTCTGAATACATAAATCCATGCTTGGAATAGGATTGCTTATGAGCCTTACCTAATTGACATGCCTCACATCTGTATGTCATGTGTTGACCTGCAATGTTAGGCATTCCAAGCACTGAATCATTGTTAATCATTTCTTTGATACCTCTTTCATTAAAGTGTCCAAGTCTTTTGTGCCAAAGATCCAATTCTGACAACTTCTGCTCTCCATATGTGAACATAGCATGTCCAACATTTCCTTGTACCTTCAATGTGAAAAGCCTTCCTTCTTTCTTTCCTGCAATAACTTGTTTATACCCTTGACTAGGGTCTTCCACATAAACTCCATCATTGGTAAACCTTACCTCATAACCTTTTTCCACAATTTGACCTACACTGATCAAATTCTTTGGAATTGTGGGAACATAAAGTACCTTACTCAGAAGAGTGCTCCCATCCTTAGCTTTGACTGAACCAATTGACTTTACCTTATGCTTTGTATTATCACCTGTCTGCACTGTATGATTAATTGCATTGTGATCTAGGTCAGTCATCAAAGCAATATTTCCACTCAAATGATTACTACATCCTGAATCAATATAGAACACTCTCATGTCCTCATGTGAGGTTTCACATGTATTCATAATGAGAGTCGAATCCTCCTTTTGATCTGATGCATAGTTGTAGTAGGTGTTATTATAGGATTGACTTTGGAAGTTTCTTCCACCACCTCTTCCAAAGGAATTCCTACCACCTCTACCTCTGAAATTTCCTCTCTGAAATCTACCACCTCTTGCTCTTTGATTAAAGTTCTGATAATTGCCATTGTTTTGATTATTATGCCAACAATCATGAGATAGATGATTGGTCTTACCACATATCCAACAAGCTCTTGCATTCTCTTTGTTGTTTCTGCCTCTTCCTCTACTTCTGCCATTTCCTCTTCCTCTTATGAAGTTTGCTTGGTTTGAAGTACCTTCTTCTTCACCTGATTGTTGCTTCCCTTTGTTGGCTTTCTTCTTGTCTTTAGAATACATTGCATGACCTGCACTCTTATCAACATCTCCTTTGACATCATTCTCAAAAGTTAGCATATGACCTAACAATTGATTCAAATCAGGAGTAAAGTGATCTAATGAAAGTTCTGTAGATAAAATGAAAGGCTTCCACTTCTCATCTCCTCTTAGCCCTGTAAGTATTTGTCTTACCAATTTGTCTTCTTCAATATCTTCATCAACTGCACCTAAACAATGTCCTTCATCTTTGTCACATAATCAGAAATTGATTGTGAGGCCTTCTTCTTGAAGGTAGTAAATTCTGCCCATAGTGAAGCCTTCCTTGATTTGGTTGTATTTTGGAAATGCTCTTCCAAAGCATTCCAAATGTCACAAGCACTCTCAAGTCCTCTAATGTGAGGAAGCAAATAGTCATTGACTGCCATGTAGATGATGCTTCTTGCTTGAGCATCCTTCTTCATCCAATTCTTCAAATCTGCAAGCTCCTCCCTAGTTGGAACACTAGGATCTCTGAATTCTGGCTTTTCTTCATCTCCTGTGATGTATCCTATCAGATATTTGCTCATAAGGTGAGCTTCCATCCTCATAGACCATGCAGGATAGTTCTCTCTATCCAACTTTTCAATTTGGAGACTATCTCCCATCTTTACTTCACCTGTAGCTTCAAATCTTTAACCTTTACAGATAATGAATGTACCTTTACTTCGAATGTTGCTCCTTCTGATCCTTTTGATGCTCTTTGTATGTCTTCCTTTGATCTTTCTTCACACTTTGACCTTTTGCACTTTCAAAATGTAAAGTTTTGTATTTCTGCAATAGTCGGAGTCTTCTTCACTTCAATTTTGACACAACCTGCTCTGATACCACTGATGGAGAGTGTTAATCTCCAAATACCATCCTCACTTGAATGTAAATTTTTCTGAAGAAATCGAGAAACTTGCGCCCGATGTTTTACTGTCTGCTCCTTCTGTGTTTAATCTTTTGAGAAATCCTTCTGCACGTATCTAAGTCCATAGCTAATCTATCTATGGCTAGAATTTGAGAGGTTAGTTGCAATCAGGTTGAGAGAATTTTGATTAGGAACATTCATATGTAAGAATGTTCTAAGAGTCGAAAAATCTGGCGCACATTTCATCTTCAAAGAAATGGTCAGTGCTCAGTCCACAGTGTAAAGTTTTACACAAGTGAGGGCTCAAAATCTAAGTTGGAAGGTAAGCTATCTATGGCTAGAAGATCTTGATCAAACGGGTTCAGAGTTGGGAGAACCAGTGCTAAGAAGTTGCAGGTGTCAAAGTCGCCATTGCGGAGAAGCACTTTCAGACATAGGTAAAGTGTTTAACACATTTCTCAGTGTGTACTTAATCTTTTTGAGAGATTTAACTTGGCAAAGTTGCGCAACCTTAAGGCAAAGTGTTGTGCAAAGTTTTATAAAAAACTTTACAGGATTGATTAGTCAATGAGTGACTAATCTGCAGCAGACTTTTCTGAAGAAACTGAATTTTTCAGAATAATCAATTTCCTGATAATTTGGTGAAGATTCTCTAAACTAGGTGGAGTCTAAAGTTGATCTTGATATAGAGGTGATCTAAATTCCACACACACACACACACACACACACACACACACACACATATATATATATATATATATATATATATATATATATATATATATATATATATATATATATATATATATATATATATAATATTGAAAGCTATCCTATGGTAGAGAAATGGTTAAAGCATCTACAACATTATCTTGAGTATGAATCTAATCAATAATGATGTCTTAGTGTATAAGCAGTCTCTCATGAAGTGATACCTCCACCTCAATGTACGTGGTCTTTGCATGATAGACTGGATTCTTAGCCAAAGCAATGGCACTCTAACTATCACTAAGAAAACGAGGTACATGGTGAAGTAGACCCATATCACAAGAAAGACGAGATATCTGGAATGCTTCCTTACTTGCCTCACTTGCTACAACATACGTTGCTTCTATATTGAAAATAACTATACATTTTTGAAGATGAGATCCCCAAGAGATAACACCTCCAACAAAGTGAAAAATGTACCATGAACAAGCCTTTCTTTTTCTACACAACCAATATAATCAAAATTTTTGTAACCAATAATTGATGCCTCTTCTCTACCCAAACATAGGCACTTGTCCTTAGTGCCACTCAGATATCTCAAAATCATCTTGATTGCTTTCCTATGCTTCTTGCCATAATTAGATATATATCTGCTCACAACTCCTATTGCAAATGTGGACTGAATTCACCACATTAAGGAAGCAACCTAAGCAAGCTATTTCAGTTTGGTCTTGTAGCTACCATAGCATACATGAGACTACCATAAATTCCTTATCAACAAATTGATAAGGAATTTTGGTCATGAATTCCTTTATCTTATTTGATTTGGGGCAATCATCTTTGCTCAATTTTGCATATGTAGGCAAAGGTGTACGTAGTGGCTTTCCATCTTGCATATTGAACCTTTGAAGTACTTTGGACATGTACTCACTTTGAGACAAGTATATGCATCTTTTACTCCTATCATGACTACTGTGCATGCCAAGAATGTGTTTGGCATCCCCCAAATCCTATGTATCAAATGTCTCACTCAACTTCTTTCTGAACAATGGCAAGTCATTAGAGGGCTTCCCAACAATCAACATATCATCAACATAAAGTATCAAGCATATCAAACTACCATCTGAGCATCTCTTTGTGAAGAGACAATGATCCTCATTGCTTCAAGAGTAACCTTAGTGCTTCATAAGAGCATCAGAATTTGGTACTGTCTAGGGGACTATTTAAGTCCATATAAGCTCTTCTTCCTCTTACAAACTAGAATATCTTTGCCAAGAACTACATAAACCTCTGGCTATTCCATATATATCTCATTTGTAAGATCTCCATGAAAGAAAGAAATTTTCACACCCATCTGGACTAGCTCTAAGTCCTTCATTGCAATGAATCCAAGCAACATGCATAGTGTAGTCATCTTGACTATTGGAGAGAAAATTTCCTCAAAATCATCATGATGTTTTTGCTTAAAATCCTTTGAAATTAATCATGCTTTATACTTTGGAGAAGCACTCTCCGATGTGAAGTTTAGCTTATATACCCATTAAAGCTTTTCTGCCCTTTAGAAAAGGTACCAAATCCCAAGTACCATTCTTGTGAATAGAATCCAATTCACTCTTCATGCCACACTGCCACTTGACATGATCCACTGTATGCATAGACTATTTCTAGCAAGAAGAATCACCAACATCTATTACCAAATCAATATCCAAAACTGGAACATATATATGGACACTCTACTAGATACCCCTAGGTGTAGCATTCTTATGAATTCTTATGCATGACATCACTACTTTTGGTCACTAACCATCTTCTAGGATAACATAAGAGATACCCAAATTGGCCTCCTCGACCATATCCAAGAAAAATGCATTTCTTTGACTTATGGTCTAGCTTTTGTCTACAATTCTTGGGTATATGAGCATTTAGTTCACATCCAAAGACTCAAAGACTATCGTAATATGGTGGCTTCCCTATCCATAACTCTTGTGCCACTTTCAAACCTTTGGCAGTACTAGGTGAAAGATTAATCACATGAACTAGAATCAATACTCTTTTTGCCCAAAAGCCTTGTGAAAGATTTACATTATGCAACATAGAAAGTACTCCATCTGGGATAGTTCTATTCATCCTGTCAACTATGTCATTCTGTACTAGGGTATAAGGAGCTGTAAACTCTCTACAAAATGTATCTCTATGATAGTGTAATGTGTTGTTTGTTTCCTAAAATGTTAGGATCACACTTGTAACTTCTTAAATATATTGATCACTCCATACTTTATCTATCTATCTATCTATCTATCTATCTATCTATCTATCTATCTATCTATCTATCTATCTATCTATCTATCTATCTATCTATCTATCTATCTATCTATCTATCTATCTATCTATCTATCTATCTATCTATCTATCTATCTATCTATCTATCTATCTATCTATCTATCTATCTATCTATCTATCTATCTATCTATCTATCTATCTATCTATCTATCTATCTACCTATCTATCTACCTACCTACCTATCTATCTATCTATCTATCTATCTATCTATCTATCTATCTATCTATCTATCTATCTATCTATCTATCTATCTATCTATCTATCTATCTATCTATCTATCTATCTATCTTATCTATCTATCTATCTATCTATCTATCTATCTATCTATCTATCTATCTATCTATCTATCTATCTATCTATCTATCTATCTATGTATCTATCTATGTATATATCTATCTATGTGTTTGTCTATATAATTTTCTCTCTTTATTTCTCTATTTGACTATCTATCCATCTATCTATCTATCTATATATCTATCTATCTATCTATCTATCTATCTATCTATCTATCTATCTATCTATCTATCTATCTATCTATCTATCTATCTATCTATCTACTATCTATCTATCTATCTATCTATCTATCTATATATCTCTGTATCTATGTATGTATGTATGTATTGATGGAGAGTGTTAATCTCCAAAAGAATAAGCTATCCTTGAAGTTAGAGCACCTCTATATCAAGAATAACTTGAAACCTTCACCAGTTTGGAGGATCAATGCTTAATTACCAAAATGTTGAACAAAC
>CM035437.1:101861538-101866538 GCA_020310875.1 Ceratopteris richardii
GAGATTTTGTATGCTTGTAGTAGACTTTGAGCTGGTTCCAATGAGCTATAGATCTCTTGATTTGGTTCAGTAGATCCAGAGAAATGCTCCTTTGAAGTTGACAGACTTGGAGTAGGACACTCAGACAAAACAGAGATGATGAATGTATAATTCTATTGATAAATGTGTTTGTACAATCTCATTAGCTTGACAAGCACAACTAAATGAGGTATTGTGGTGTTGGCAATAGAGTAGCCTTCACACACAATGAGTTACAAGGAAAAATATGCCTCGGGGAGTGAGCTAGAGTGATCATCTTACCCGCGACTTTTTACTACATCCTTTATAGGAGTTTGATCTTCATTTGAATTTGAAATTCAAACTTAGGCTCCCTTGAATCTCTCCTCTAAAAGTAGGGAGATATTCTCTCCATCTCAACATTCAAATTTCCACGACTAATGAAGTAGGTGGATGACTTAAAGTGATTACAAACAAATGATAAGTCACTTAGACTTCTACAAGGGGTAAAGAGGTAATAACATATAAGCATATGTTCACATGAGCCTTCCTTTAAGTGAAGCCTAGATAATCCTTTGTCCATGCTAATCTTCAATGAGTCCAAGGTCCCAAGCCAATGTGTGTAGGCTTGTCTTGCACCAACAGCTCCCCCTCAAGCCAAACACTTTGGCTTAAGTCTTCTTCTTCATTCTTCAATTACTTCCTGCAATCCAATCATAGATTTGAATCTGCATAACTTGTTTCCATCCAATGCCTTTGTAAGTAAATCTGCACATTGCATATTAGTAGATACATATGTCAATTGTATATCTTTACTTAGCAATTTCTCTCTCACATAGTGGTAATGAACCTCTATGTGCTTTGTTCTGGCATGATAAATTGGGTTTGCTGCAAGGTGAAGAGAGCTAGTGTTGTCTCCAAATATAATAGGTGGTCTTGTGAAAAGACCTAACTCTGTATATAGAAGCTTCAACCAGATAGCTTCTTGAGTTGCATTGGCAAGCCCTCTATACTCTGCTTCAGTGGATGACAATGCCACTGTAGGTTGCTTCTTAGCTGACCAAGAGATAGGCTTATCCCCTGCAAAACAAATGTAACCTGAGGTGCTTCTCCTATCATCCTTGCATCCTGCCCAATCTGCATCTGAGTAAACTTTTATGTCAATATCTGATGTATAAGGAAAATACAAACCATGACTTTGTGTTCCCTTCAAATACTTCAAGATCTTCTTTGCTGCCTCTAGGTGAGGTACTCTAGGTTTGTGCATGAATTGACTAAGCACACTTACTCCATATGCTATGTCAATTCTTGTCAAGGTAGCATAGTTCAAACTACCCACCATACTTTGGTATCCTGTAATGTCTTTGATTTCTTCTCCTTCATGAGCACTTAGCTTTTGGTTAACCTCCATTGGAGTAGTAGATACCTTAGCATCCTGCAAACCAAACTTCTTGACCATATCCTGTACATACTTCTTTTGGGTAATGTAGATACCTGAATTTGTGTAGATCAATTCAAGTCCTAGAAAATATTTTAGTAATCCAAGATCACTAATCTTGAATTCTTTCATCATCTGTCCTTTGATGTGTCTAATCCCATTGACATCATTACCTGTAATGATGATGTCATCAACATAGACACATAAGTAGATTACCTCTGTACTACTTCTCTTTATGAATAGAGAAGTGTCTGCTTTGCTCATCACAAATCCTTGGTCTTGGAGGTAGGTGGTCAATCTGTAGTTCCATGCTCTAGGTGCCTGCTTCAAACCATACAGAGCCTTTTTCAATTTACAAACATAATGTACCTTTCTTGGATCTTCATAGCCAGGTGGTTGTGACATATAGACTTCTTCAGATATCCATCCATTCAAGAATGCATTCTTCACATCCAATTGGTACATGTTCCAATTTTTGGATGCAGCTACACTCACCAAAACTCTGATAGTTGGCATCTTGGCCACAGGAGAAAATGTCTCCTCATAATCAATGCCTTGGGTTTGTGCAAAACCCTTGGCTACCAACCTAGCTTTGTACCTGTTAATTGTTCCATCTGAATTCTTCTTTAATTTGTAGATCCATCTGGATCCTATTACCTTCATAGTGTCCTTCTTGGGTACCAAGTCCCAAGTATCACTCTCTTTGAGGGCTTCTATCTCCTCATTCATGGCTTCTCTCCATTCTGGCTTTGTAATTGCTTCTTCATAGGTACCTGGTTCTTCATTCAACAAGTCTTTTGCAAGATATACAGAGTATTTAGTTACAAGTGATGTGTCATACCCAAATCTGATAGGTTTCTTCTTCTCTCTCTGAGATCTTCTCATAGCTTGAGTAGAAGTTTCTGCCTTGTCCTCCAATTGCTTCATCTTCATCTTTCCTTTGGATTTCCAAGCCTTAAACTCTTCAAGGTTTATGGTATCATCATCTGAGCTTGAGTCTTCTTGCTGAGTTGGCTCTTCCTTGGTAAGCTTTGGAAAATCTTCCTCCATGTCATAGGGTAGACTCACTTTCCTGCATTCATTCTCATACCAAGAGTCATTTTCATCAAATATGACATCTCTGCTTACCTTGAACCCTTTGTTTGTGGGGTTGTAGAATCTGTATCCCTTTTGGTTCAAATCATAACCAATGAAGATACATTTCTCAGCCTTGGGGTCTAGCTTTCCTCTTACCTGTGAGGGAATATGTACATATGCTACACATCCAAAGATTTTGCAATGATCCAGAGAGGGTCTCTTACCATGCCAAGCTTCATATGGTGTCATGCCATCAAGTGATTTGGATGGCAACCTATTGATGAGATAAGTGGCAGTGGATACACTCTCTGCCCATAAGTAATTTGGCAACTTTTTCTCATTGAGCATAGACCTAGCTGTTTCCACTATAAGTCTATTCCTTCTTTCTGCTACCCCATTTTGTTCAGGTGAGTATCTTGTAGTGATCTCCCTCTTGATGCCTCTTTCCTGCAAGAAATCTTCAAACTCATTGGAGAAGTACTCTCCTCCACCATCTGATCTTAGCCTCTTCAAGCTTCTACCTGTTTGATTCTCAACAAGTGCAAGATACCTCTTGAAGCAATTAAACACTTCATCTTTATGCTTCATAAAGTATAGAATGGTCCACCTGCTATAGTCATCAATAAAAGACACATAATACCTTGAACCAGAAATGGAAGGGTCCTTGCTAGGTCCCCAAACATCTGTGTGTACCAAGTCTAGGTAGTCTTCATGCATGAAACCTTTCCTTGAGTAGGGTAATCTGTGAGACTTACCAAATTGACATGATCCACATTTGTAAATCATGTGTTGCTTGGATACATTAGGTATCCCAAGCACACATTGATCCCTGCACATTTGCTTAAGAGTCCTTTCACCTATGTGCCCTAATCTCTTATGCCATATCTCTAACTCTGAAAGTGTCTGATCCTTGTAATTATACAAAGCAATGTTTTTTGTATCTTCTAGCTCAAATGTAAATAGTCTACCTGATTTCTCCCCTTTGGCTATTCTTCTGAATCCTTGTTTTGGGTCCTCCACATATGCTCCATGTTGTGTGAATCTGACCTGCAAACCTTTCTCCACAATCTGACCAACACTCATCAAATTCTTAGTTATTGTTGGTACATAGAGTACCCTGCTTAATAGGTTTTGATTACCATCACATGTCTTCACATTTCCAATTTTGACAACAGAGTGCTTAGTGTCATCACCTGTTTGTACCTGATGTTTGCCCTTGGGTTCTTCCAAATCAGAAAGTAGTGCCACATTGCCAGCTACATGGTTAGAACATCCTGAGTCAATGTAAAATAAATGATCATCATTTGTACCTATCTTGGAGGTCATGTTCATGATCAATAAGGAGTCATCTTGCTCCTCTGTGTAGTTGTTGTAATCTCTTCTATTTCTGAATCCACCTTGGTAGCTTCCATTGTGGTTGTTGTTGTAATTGTTGTTGTATTGGTTGTTGTACCCATTGTAGCTTTGATGTTGGTTGAATCTACCTCTTCCTTGAGAGTATCCACCTCTTGAGTAGCCTCTTCCTCTCTGATTTTTGTAGTTCTTGTAGCATTCATCTGTGGTATGATTGGACAACCCACAGATGTTGCAAGGTGATGAGTTGTAGGGTCTCCCCCTACCTGGCTTACCTCCTCTGCCTCTTCCTCTAGATGACCTACCTCTCCCTGCATAATTAGCTTGAGAGGTAGACCCTTCTTCATCCTGTTTCTTCTTGCCTTTATCTTTAACTTTCTTGTCAGTATAGAGAGCAGAGGGGTTATTACCTTTTGATTGATCTCCAGCTTTGGTGAACTTTGCTTCATGTGTAAATAGTTGGCCCATGAGTGTTGTGAGATCAGGGGTATGCATGTCCATGTAGAGGTCCATTGCAGTGGTGAAACTTTCCCACTTATCATCTGCCTTGAGTCCATTTGTCACTTGCCTGACTATTTGCTCCTCTTCAATTTCCTCTCCAATGCTTGCTAGTTGGTCTGCCACATCTTTGATCTTTGTCACATATTCTGAAACTGATTGCTTGGGCTGCTTCCTAAGGGTTGTGAACTCAATCCATAATTGGTTCTTCCTAGCCCTTGTGTTGGAAGAAAAATAATTTGACAAGGTTTCCCAAGTCTCTTGGGAAGTCTTACAGTTCCTTACATGAGGTAAAAGAAAGTCAGATATAGAGTTTAAGAGATAAGACCTTGCCAAAGCATCCTTTGCACACCATTGGTTGAGCCTTTCATGTTCATCCTTTGTAGGTAGTCCTCTAGTCTTGAATGAGGGCAACTCCTCATCTCCTGATATGTATCCAAATAGACTTCTCCCTTGTAGATAGGTCTTCATTCTCAATGACCAAGCTTGATAATTGTTTCTATCCAATTTGTCAATGAAGGAAGGGAAACCATCACCCATGTTTACCTTCTTTGCTCTGATACCACTGTTAAGAGTGATGGATGGATGCACTCAGGAAATCAGTTGGTGCTGCAAAACCTGCTTCACACCTGCCCTC
>CM035437.1:101892126-101897126 GCA_020310875.1 Ceratopteris richardii
GGCCTTGTGTATAGACCCAATTCTGAATATAATAGCTTCAACCATATGGCTTCTTGAGTGGCATTGGCTAGCCCTCTGTACTCTGCCTCAGTAGATGATAGAGCTACTGTGGGTTGTTTCTTGGATGACCAAGAAATTGGTTTATCACCTGCAAAGCATATGTAACCAGATGTAGTCCTCCTGTCATCCTTGCAACCTGCCCAATCTGCATCTGAGTATACCTTAATGTCAATGTCTGATGAATATGGAAAGTACAAACCATGATTTTGTGTTCCCTTTAGGTACTTTACTATCTTCTTGGCTGCCTCCAAATGTGGTACTCTTGGTTTATGCATAAATTGGCTAAGTACACTAACACCATATGATATATCAATCCTGGTTAAGGTAGCATAATTAAGACTACCTACCAAACTTTGGTAACCTGTAATATCCTTGAGTTCTTCTCCTTCATGTGCACTGAGTTTGTGGTTGACCTCCATAGGAATGTTTGAGACTTTAGCTTCCTGCAAATTAAACTTCTTGACCATGTCCTGAATGTACTTCTTCTGAGTAATGAAGATACCTGAATTTGTGTAGACTAATTCAAGTCCTAGAAAGTACTTCAATAATCCAAGATCATTGATCTTGAACTCCTTCATCATTTGTCCTTTGATGTGTCTAATTCCTTGAACATCATTTCCTGTAATAATGATGTCATCAACATAGACACACAAGTATATTACCTCTGAATTGTTCTTCTTTATAAACAATGAAGTGTCTGCTTTACTCATCACAAATCCTTGGTCTATGAGATAGGTTGTCAACCTGTAATTCCATGCTCTAGGTGCCTGCTTCAATCCATACAGAGCCTTCTTCAATTTACAAACATGATTTACCTTATTGGGATCTTCATAGCCAGGTGGTTGTGACATGTAGACTTCTTCAGATATCCATCCATTCAAGAATGCATTCTTCACATCCAATTGGTACATGTTCCAATTCTTGGATGCAGCTACACTCACCATAGTTCTGATAGTTGGCATCTTGGCCACAGGAGAAAATGTCTCCTCATAATCAATGCCTTGGGTTTGTGCAAAACCCTTGGCTACCAACCTAGCTTTATACCTGTTTATTGTGCCATCTGAGTTCCTCTTGAGTTTGTAGATCCATTTGGATCCTATCACCTTCATGGAGTCCTTCTTGGGTACCAAGTCCCAAGTATCACTCTCCTTGAGAGCCTCCATTTCTTCATCCATTGCTTCCTTCCATTCTGGTTTAGTGATTGCTTCTTCAAATGTACCTGGTTCTTCATTCAAGATATCCTTTGCAAGATATACAGAGTGCTTGGTTAGAAGTGAAGTATCATACCCATACCTAATTGGTTTCTTCTTTTCTCTTTGAGATCTCCTCATAGCTTGAGTTGAGGATTCTGGATTTTCTTCTAGTTGCTTCATCTTCATCTTCCCTTTGGATTTCCAAGCCTTGAACTCTTCAATGTTGATGGTGTCTTCATCATCTGAACTTGTGTCCTCCTTCTGAGTTGGTTCTTGTCTGATAAGCTTTGGAAAGTCATCTTCCATATCATAAGGTAAGCTAACTTTCCTACACTCATTTTCATACCATGAATCATTTTCATCAAATATGACATCTCTGCTTACCTTGAAGCCTTTGTTTGAGGGGTTATAGAACCTGTATCCTTTCTGATTCAAATCATAACCAATGAAGATACACTTTTCAGCCTTAGGATCTAGCTTTCCCCTTACCTGTGAGGGAATATGCACATATGCAACACACCCAAAAATTTTGCAATGATCCAGAGATGGTCTCTTACCATGCCAAGCTTCATAGGGTGTCATTCCATCAAGTGTCTTTGATGGCAACCTGTTGATTAAGTATGTGGCAGTAGATACACTCTCTGCCCAAAGATAATTTGGTAGTTTTTTCTCATTAAGCATAGACCTAGCTGTCTCTACAATGAGTCTATTCCTTCTCTCAGCTACCCCATTTTGTTCAGGTGAGTACCTTGTAGTAATCTCCCTCTTGATGCCTCTTTCCTGCAAGAAATCTTCAAAGTCATTGGAGAAGTATTCTCCACCACCATCTGACCTTAGCCTCTTCAAATGTCTACCTGTTTGATTCTCAACTAATGCAAGATACCTTTTGAAACAATTAAATACTTCATCTTTATGTTTCATGAAGTACAAGACAGTCCACCTGCTATAGTCATCAATAAAGGACACATAGTACCTTGATCCAGATATGGATGGCTCCTTGCTTGGTCCCCAAACATCTGTATGCACCAATTCCAGATAATCTTCATGCATAAAACCTTTCTTGGTATAGGGCAATCTGTGTGACTTACCAAATTGACAAGCCCCACACTTGTATATCATGTGTTGCTTGGATACATTAGGTATCCCAAGCACACATTGATCCCTGCTCATTTGTTTTATGGTCCTCTCTCCAATGTGACCTAATCTCTTGTGCCAAATCTCCAATTGTGATAGGTTTTGGTCCTTATAGTTGTACAAGGCAATATTCTTAGTATCCTCAAGTTCAAAGGTAAACAATCTACCTGATTTCTCTCCCTTGGCTATCCTCCTGAATCCATGTCTTGGATCCTCCACATATGCACCATGTTGAGTGAACCTGACCTGTAGACCTTTTTCTACAATCTGACCTACACTCATCAGATTCTTGGTGATTGTTGGAACATACAACACTCTACTTAGTAAATTCTGATTACCATCACTTGTTTTGACATTGCCTACTTTAACAACTGAATGTTTAGTGTCATCACCTGTCTGCACTTGGTGCTTGCCTTTGGGTTCTTCCAAATCAGAGAGTAAGGCAACATTTCCAGCTACATGGTTAGAGCAACCTGAATCAATATAGAACAAATGATCATCATTGATACCTGATTTAGATGTCATGTTCATAATCAACAAGGAATCATCTTGATCCTCTGCATAATTGTTGTAATCTTTCCTATTCCTGTATCCACCTTGATAATTGCCATTGTGATTGTAGTTGTTGTTGTAACTATTGTTGTAGCCATGGTAGCCTTGAGATTGATTGAATCTGCCTCTGCCTTGAGAGTATCCTCCTCTTTGGTGACCTCTTCCTCTTTGGTTCTTGTAGTTTTTGTAGCATTCATCTGTAGTATGGTTAGACAAGCCACAAATATTGCATGGAGATTGATTGTAGGGTCTCCCCCTACCTGACTTACCTCCTCTGCCCCTACCTCTAGATGATCTACCTCTCCCTGCATAGTTTGCTTGGGAGGTAGAGCCTTCTTCATCAACCTTCTTGCTTTTACCCTTGTCTTTAGACTTCTTATCAGTATATAGGGCAGAGGGATTGTTACCTTTTGATTGCTCTCCATTCTTTGTGATCTTTGCTTCATGTGTAAAGAGTTGTCCAATCAGAGTTGTTAGATCAGGTGCTTGGATGTCCATGTACAAGTCCATTGCTGTGGTAAAGCTCTCCCACTTGTCATCTGCCTTTAGTCCATTGATCACTTGTCTGACTATTTGCTCTTCCTCAATTTCTTCTCCAACACTTGCAAGTTGATCTGCAATGTCTTTGACTTTGGTGACAAAATCTGAGACACATTGTTTTGATTGCTTCCTAAGAGTTGTAAACTCAATCCATAGCTGATTCTTTCTGGCCCTTGTGCTTGATGAAAAGTATGTTGACAAGGTTTCCCAAGTCTCTTGGGAAGTCTTACAATTCCTTACATGAGGTAGAAGGAAATCAGAAATAGAGTTTAGAAGATATGACCTTGCCAAAGCATCTTTTGCACACCATTGGTTGAGCCTCTCATGTTCATCCTTTGTTGGTAGGCCTCTGGTCTTAAATGAGGGCAACTCCTCATCTCCTGATATGTATCCATACAAGCTTCTCCCTTGTAGATAGGTCTTCATTCTCAATGACCAAGCCTGGTAATTATTTCTATCCAATTTGTCAATGAAGGAAGGGAAACCATCACCCATAATTACCTTATTTGCTCTGATACCACTGTTGGATGTGATGGTTGGATGCACTCAGAAGATCAAGCTGGTGCTGCAAATCCTGCTTCACACCTGCCCTCCTTTCTTTTCAGATATGCTTAGGAGACTCCTTGAGCTTCCAAATGATACCAAGAAACTATATATGTGCTTTACAAATTAACTGTGTAATAACCAAATCAAAACAGATGATTTTGAACCTTCACAAGTCCAAAAACTTTCTATTCCTGTAATGATACCTGCTCAGTCTTAAGCTCAGTGTGACCAGCACACTTACAATTGGATTAATTCCTTCTGGGAGTATTAGATTAACTTAACAAGCTACCATTAGCAAGTTAAATCACTCCAATTGATAAACTATGCACTGAGAATGATCTTTAGCAAAATCAGAGACACCCCCGACTTTTTAGGATCTACACAGAAAAATACCAGAGACTGCTTCGACCGTGATTTCTCCCAATTGGCTGAATGGAATAACTTGAAACTTTGTAGTGTTGTAGAATGCTTTGAGCTGGTTCCAATGAGCTTTGAATCATCCAATTTGGTTCAGTAGATCTTGAGATATGCTTCTCTGAAGTTGACAGACTTGGAGAAGATGACACAGAGAAAATCAGAGATGGTAAATGTGTATATACTATTGATTTAGATGGTTGTACAATCTCATTAGCTTGACAAGCATAGCTAATTGAGGTGTAGTGGTGTAGGCTATGAAGTAGCACTAACACACACTCAGTTACAATGAGTGATAGACCTCGGGAGTTGAACTGAATGAGGGAGACTAACCCGCGAGTTTTTTCCTAGTCTTTTATAAGGTATCACTTGAGGTTTGAATTTCAAATTCAAATGTAGGCTCCCTCAAATCTCTCATCTAAACATATGGAGATATTCTCTCCATTCATACCTTCCAAATTCCACGACTTTTGAAGGTAGGTGTGATTATATGAAAAATGGAGTCATATTGACTTTTACATGAGGTAAAAGATAACTAAGCATAGGCATGTGTTCCTATGC
>CM035437.1:101907126-101909626 GCA_020310875.1 Ceratopteris richardii
CTTGCAATCTTCCATGTTAAACTTGATCAAAAGATTCTTCAAGTATCTCTCTTGTGAAACATATACTCCATGTTGAGTATACACAATCTGCATTCCTAGAAAATAAGATAAGTTTCCCAAATCACTTATCTTAAACTCCTTCTCTATTTGCTTCTTGAGTTCATTGATTCCTTGAGCATCTGTTCCTGTAACAATAATATCATCAACATAAATGCACATGTAAATATATCCATTTTCACTTGCCTTCACTAGCAAGCTACTATCTGCCTTTGATGCTTGAAATCCACATTCATTCAGGAACTTGACCAATCTGTAATTCCAAGCTCTTGGGGCTTGCTTCAACCCATATAAAGCTCTCTTGAGCTTACACACATAATCTGATCCAATTGACTCCATGAAGCCTTCTGGTTGCTCCATATATACTTCATCTGCAATGTAACCATTAAGAAATGCATTCTTCACATCCAATTGTGATAATTTCCATCCTTTGCAAGCAGCAATAGCAATCAATGTCCTAATTGTAGACATCTTAGCAACAGGACTAAAGGTTTCATCATAATCTACCCCATAAGTTTGGGCATAACCTTTAACCACAAGTCTAGCCTTATATCTAGACACCTTACCATCTGCAAACCTCTTTGTTTTATATACCCACTTGCATCCAATGACCTTCTGATTCTTTGGTCTTGGTACTAATTCCCAAGTTTCATTTTCAAGTAGAGCATCATACTCTTCTTGCATTGCCTTCTCCCAATTCTGTTTACCTTTGGCTTCTTCATAAGTGGTTGGATCTTCTTCTGTTTTCACAATGTAAGCATAATCTCTTGTTGTTAGGAAAGATGTATCATAGCTATACCTTATAGGCTCTTTCCTTTCCCTTGTAGATCTTCTGATTTCTGCACTTCTTGATGTTTCAGTTTCATTTGATTCTGGATCAAATCTTGGCCCTTCTTCTACATGATCCTGCACTCTACATCTAGAATCAACTTCATCAACAATTTCTTCACAAACTTTTACCTTTGCCTTTCCTTTCCTTTGAATTTCTTCAACACCTGCATACTCATTTGGTGATCCTGTATACCACATGTTTTGCTCATCAAATGTTACATCTTTAGTAACAAGAAATTGCTTTGTGGATGGACTCCACACTCTGTAACCCATCTGTCTATCATCATATCCAATAAACACATACTTCTCTGCTTTTGGTTCTAGCTTATGTCTTAATTGTGAAGGAACATAAGCATATGCAATACATCCAAATACTTTACAATGATCAAGACTAGGCTTCTTACCCCACCATGCTTCATAAGGGGTTCCTCCATCCAAAGCTTTGCAAGGCAACCTATTCACAAGATATGTTGCAGTGTTAATGGCCTCTGCCCATAAGTAATTTGGACAATTCTTTTCCTTCATCATGGCTCTTGCAAATTCTACAAGAGTCCTATTCCTCCTTTCTGCTACTCCATTCTGTTGAGGGGAGTACCTGCAAGTCACTTCTCTTTTGATACCTGCATTCCACAAATAATCATCAAACTCTTTTGAGAAATACTCTCCCCCTCCATCTGATCTTAACCTCTTTAGCTTTTGTCCTGTGATCCTTTCTGCATAAGCATGGAAATGTTTGAATGTCTTAAAGACTTCTGATTTGTCCTTGATTACATACAAAGTAATCCACCTGGTTGCATCATCAACAAACAACACATAATATCTGGATCCATTTATGCTATAGTCCCTTGAGGGACCCCATACATCTGTATGAACCAATTCAAGCATATTTGAATACTTGTACCCTGATTTGTTATAAGAACTTTTGTGTGCTTTACCTAATTGACAAGCTTCACACTTGTACACCATATGTTGCCCTTCAATGTTTGGCAATCCAAGCACCACCTGATTCTTTGACATTTCCTTTATAGCTCTCTCATTGAAATGACCTAGCCTCTTATGCCATAGGTCTAATTCAGATACCTTTTGACCTCCATAGGTAAACAATGCATGTCCTACATTACCTTGGACTTTAAGAGTGAACAATCTTCCTTCCTTTTTACCTGCAATTATGGTTCTATATCCCTGATTTGGATCTTGTACATAGACACCATCATTTGTAAATCTTACCTCATATCCTTTCTCCACAATTTGCCCTACACTTATCAAATTTTTAGGAATAGTAGGGACATAAAGTACCTTACTCAGAAGTGTACTTCCACTCTTTGTCTTCACTGATCCAATGCTCTCCACTTTATGTTTGGTATTGTCACCTGTTTGAACTGTATGTCCATTCACCCTTGCTTCCATATCAGTCATCAAGGATAGGTTCCCACTCAGATGGTTGCTGCACCCTGAGTCAATATAGAACACTCTTTGATCTTCTCCCATTGATTCATGAGTTGCATTCAAGATAAGAGTCATGTCATCCTTCTGATCTGATGCATAATTGTAGTAATTATTGTTGTAGGACTGAGATTGGAAGTTTCTTCCACCTCCTCTTCCATATGATGTC
>CM035437.1:101922126-101924626 GCA_020310875.1 Ceratopteris richardii
AGCACATCAGACAAAGAAGATCTAAAGGTATTTTACATTGACTCTGGATGTTCTAATCATTTGTCAGGAAACATAGAATTGATGTCAGATTTGGAAAAAGGCATTTCTAGTCACACAGTTCAAACTGGTGATAATACAAGACATAGTGTACATTCAATTGGAAAAGTGAAATGCAAGAGTGGAGCAGATTTGCTAACCAATGTTTTGTATGTTCCTACAATACCTAAAAACTTGATTAGTGTGGGACAGATAGTTGAAAAAGGTTTTCAAGTCAGGTTTACAAATGAAGGAGTATTTGTGGAAGATCCAGAGAATGGATATAATCAGATTGTCTCTGGTAAGAAAGAAGGTAGACTCTTTACTTTAAGAGTGCAAGGGAACATTGGTCAAGCTTTGCTCACACATGGTGAAGTAGTGATTACAGAACTTGATCTCTGGCATAAGAGATTAGGTCATTTCAATGAAAGAGGAATTAAAGCTATGGTTGCTAATCAGTCTGTACTAGGATTACCAAATGTGCAAAGTCAACATATGGTTTATAAATGTGAAGCATGTCAAATGGGTAAAGCACACAGGTTACCATTTCAAAAGAAAGGATTCAAACATGATGGAGTACTTGAGCTCATTCATACAGATGTATGGGGACCAACAAAAGAAGGATCTATCAGTGGCTCAAGGTACTATGTTCTTTTTATTGATGATGCTACAAGATGGATAACATTATATGTTTTGAAGGAAAGATCAGAAGTGTTTGGAGCTTTCAAGCATTTTCATGCATATGCAGAGAGAGTCACAGGTCAAAAGCTTAAAAGACTGAGGTCTGATGGAGGGGGAGAATATTTCTCCCAAGAGTTCAATGATTATCTTTGGAATGCAGGTATTAAGAGAGAAATAACTTGCAGGTATACACCACAACAAAATGGTGTAGCAGAAAGAAGGAACAGGACTTTGGTTGAGTTTGCTAGAGCTATGCTAAAGGAGAAGAATTGTCCAAATTATCTTTGGGCTGAGGCTGTAAATACAGCTACATATCTTGTGAATAGATTACCATGTGCAGCTCTGAATGGAATGACTCCATATGAAGCTTGGTGGGGTAAGAAACCAACACTAGATCATTGTAAAGTGTTTGGATCAATTGCATATGCTTATGTGCCATCACAGCTTAGGCATAAACTTGAACCAAAGGCAGAAAAATATGTGTTCATTGGTTATGATGAAAAGCAGATGGGTTACAGATTGTGGAATCCTCTAACCAAACAATTTATTGTTTCTAGAGATGTTACATTTGATGAACAGAAAAGTTGGTATGCAGATCAAAGTCATACAGCTGAAGAATTTGAAGAAGAGGTAAGAAGATGTGAGAAAGGAAAATCAATTGTGCAGGTAAATAGAGATGAAGACTATATGCAAGCAAGTACATCCACAAGTGGATTAACAAGAAGAAATGAAGAAGCTCCTATATTTGATGAAGAGGTGTATCCAGACACATATGAAGAATGTGAACCAAGAAGGTCAAGCAGGACTAGAAGACAACCAGAAAGGTATTCTTATGATACTTCTTACATAACTCAGAAGAACTATGCATATATGGTGAAAGATGATGAAGAACCCCAGAACTATGATGAAGCTAAAGGTAAAAAGCAATGGGAAGAAGCAATGAAGGAAGAGTTCAATGCACTGGAGGAGAACAAGACATGGGAACTTGTTCCTAAACCAAATGGTAAGAAAGTAATTGGAAATAAATGGGTTTATAAAGTGAAGAAGCTTGCAGATGGAAGTATAGCCAGATACAAAGCTAGATTGGTGGTGAAAGGCTATGCCCAGACCTATGGCATAGATTATGATGAGACATTTAGTCCTGTAGCTAAGATGTCAACTATAAGGACAATCATTGCTATTGCAGCTTCAAAAGGATGGACCCTAAGTCAATTGGATATAAAAAATGCATTCTTGAATGGATACATATCAGATGAGGTATACATGGAACAACCTCAAGGGTTTATAGATTCCAGGTATCCAAATTTTGTTTGCAGGTTGAGAAGAGCATTGTATGGATTGAAGCAAGCTCCAAGAGCTTGGAACTATAGACTGGTGAAGTATCTCAATGATCTTGGATATCAAAGTTCAAAAGCAGATTCAAGTCTACTTATCAAAAGAACAGAGGAAGGTACAATTTTGTATTTATGTAGATGATATTATAATCACAGGTACTTCAGATGAAGGAATCAAGGAGGTAAAGAGATTACTTGAGAAAGAGTTTAAGATCAGTGACCTAGGAAAGTTATCATACTTTCTTGGAATGGAAGTTACTTATACAGATCATGGCATATATGTGTCACAAGAAAGGTATCTTCTGAACTTGTTAAAGAAGTTTGATATGGAAAATTGCAGAGAAGCTTCAACTCCACTTGAAGTTAATCATAAGCTCAGTAAATATGATGGTGCAGACTACAAAGATATGAGGAAGTATCAATCTCTTGTGGGTAGTTTGATTTATGCT
>CM035437.1:101932126-101934626 GCA_020310875.1 Ceratopteris richardii
CGGCACCTACTCATCTTTGGATTGCATCCACCATCTCTCTTCACAGTGGTATCAGAGCATAGTCAAGCAACATGGGAGATGGATTTCCATCAACAATTGACAAATTGGATCGAAACAACTACCCGGCATGGTCTCTAAGGATGGAGGCTTACCTTCAAGGGAGGAATCTATATGGATTCATATCCGGAGATGAAGCAATGCCAACCATGAGGAACAAAGGGCAACCATCACATGAAGAAGTGGAAGGACTTTCGAATTGGTGTTCGAAGGATGCACTTGCAAGGTCCTATATTCTAAACTCAATCTCTGATTTTCTTTTACCTCATGTCAAGGGATGCAAGACATCAAGAGAAACCTGGAATGCACTTGCTTCTTTCTTCTCTTCCAACACTCGAGCAAGGAAGAACCAATTGTGGATGGAGTTCACAACAATGAAGAAAAGCCCGAAGCAAAATGTGACTGATTATGTCACAAAGATGAAGGAGATTTCCGACCAACTTGGAAGCATTGGAGAGGTAATTGAAGAGGAGCAAATCATAAGACAAATCATGAATGGAATCAAAGCAGACGACAAGTGGGAGTCATTCACAACAGCCATGGATTTATACATGGATATGCATGTACCCGACCTCAACACACTCATGGGCCAACTCTTCACTCATGAAGTAAAGATTAGCAAAGGTGGTGAGTCCTCAAGAGGTAATCAAACCTCTGCCTTATATTCTGATAAAGCTAAGGTCAAGGACAAGTCAAAGAATAGGAAGAATGAAGATGAAGGAAGCTCTTTCCAAGCAAACTTTGCAGGTAGAGGAAGAGCTAGAGGAAGAGGCAGAGGTGGAAAGCAAGGCAGGGGGAGATTCCAATCATCTCAACCTTGCAACATATGTGGCTTATCTAACCATACTACTGAAGAATGTTTCAGGAATCCAAGGAACTCAAGAGGAAGAGGATTCAATAAAGGTGGCTATGGATCAAATAGAGGCAGGTACAATGGAGGCTACAACAACAACTACTACAACAACAATTACAACAACAACAACAACTATCAAAGTGGCCATAGAGGAAGAAGAGATTACAATAACTATGCAGAGGACCAAAGTCAAGAAGATTCATTATTGATTATGAATCTATCAACGAAGAAGGGTAAGGATGATGATCACATATTTTACATTGATTCGGGATGCTCGAACCATGTAGCAGGAAATGTGGCTTTACTTTCTGATTTGGAAGATCCTCATAACAAGCATGAAGTGCACACAGGAGATGACACAAAGCACTCAGTGGAGAAGATAGGTAATGTGAAGACATCAGATGGGAATATGAACCTCTTAAGCAAAGTCTTGTATGTCCCTACAATTACCAAAAATTTAATAAGTGTTGGACAGATTGTTGAAAAAGGATTGCAGGTTAGATTCAATCGATTTGGAGCATATGTTGAAGACCCAAGGCAAGGCTTTCGAAGGATTGCCAAAGGAGAAAAGACAGGAAGGCTTTTCACTTTTGAAGTGGAAGATACAAAGAACATAGCTTTGTTTAGCTATGGATCTCAAACTCTAACAGAGTTGGAGATATGGCACAAAAGGCTTGCTCACATTGGTGAGAGGACACTCAAACAGATTTGCAGGGACCAAAGTGTACTTGGTTTGCCTAATATCACAAGGCAACACATGATTTATAAGTGTGAAGCTTGTCAACTCGGCAAGGCTCATAGACAACCTTTCAATAAGAAAGGATATATGTATCAAAATCCTTTGGATCTAGTGCACACGGATGTGTGGGGTCCAAGTAAGGAGCCATCTATATCAGGCTCAAGATATTATGTGTCTTTCATAGATGATTGTAGCAGGTGGACCATTCTGTTTTTCATGAAGCACAAGGATGAAGTGTTTAATTGCTTTAAGAAGTATATTGCTCTTGTTGAAAACCAAACAGGTAGGACTTTGAAACGACTCAGATCAGATGGTGGAGGAGAATACTTCTCTTTTGAATTTGATGCCTTCTTGCATGAAAGAGGCATTAAAAGGGAAGTCACTACAAGGTATACACCCGAACTCAATGGTGTAGCAGAGAGGAGGAACAGAGCTATTGTCGAAGCTGCAAGGTCCATGCTCAATGAAAAGGGATTGCCGAACTACCTATGGGCAGAGGCTGTGTCGACAGCCACATATCTCATAAATAGACTTCCATCTAAGTCACTAGATGGAACCACTCCATATGAAGTGTGGAATGGAAGAAGACCTAGTCTAGAGCATTGTAAAATCTTTGGATGCTTAGCCTATGCTCACATTCCTTCTCAAGTAAGAGGGAAATTGGATCCCAAGGCAGAGAAGTGTGTATTCATTGGTTATGATCAAAACCAAAAAGGATATAGATTGTACAATCCAACCAATAAAGGATTTTCTGTGAGTAGAGATGTAATTTTTGATGAAAACAAATCATGGTTTGATGATGACAGGAAAGTGAAGCTGCCATATGACTTGGATGAAGATTTTCCATCACT
>CM035437.1:101944626-101962126 GCA_020310875.1 Ceratopteris richardii
TCAAATTCAAATGAAGATCAAACTCCTATAAAGGATGTAGTAAAAAGTCGCGGGTAAGATGATCACTCTAGCTCACTCCCCGAGGCATATTTTTCCTTGTAACTCATTGTGTGTGAAGGCTACTCTATTGCCAACACCACAATACCTCATTTAGCTGTGCTTGTCAAGCTAATGAGATTGTACAAACACATTTATCAATGGAAGTATACATTCATCATCTCTGTTTTGTCTGAGTGTCCTACTCCAAGTCTGTCAACTTCAAAGGAGCATTTCTCTGGATCTACTGAACCAAATCAAAAGATCTATAGCTCATTGGAACCAGCTCAAAGTCTACTACAAGCATACAAAATCTCAAAGGATTCCATTCAGCCATTTGGGAGAAAATCGAGTCGAAGTACACACTGGTATTTGTCTGCAGAGTTCCTGAAAAGTCGGGGGTGATTATAATTTTGCTAAACTTATTTCTCAGTGCATAGTTTATCAATTGAAGTGATTCCACTTGTGATTGGTAGCTTACTAAGGTACATTAATACTCCCAAAAGGAATTGTTTCAATTTTAAGTGTGCTGGACACACTGAGTAAAAGTCTGAGCAGGTATCACTACAGGAATAAAAAGTTTTGCTTGATTTTTGAAGTACAAAGTTATCTGTTTTGGTTTGATCATTACCCAAACCATTTCCAAAGTACATATATGGTTTCTTTATGCCATTTGGAAGCTAAGCTAGTGTACTAAGTATATCTGAAGAGAAAAGAGGGCAGGTGTGAAGCAGGTTTTGCAGCACCAACTGATTTCCTGAGTGCATCCATCCATCACTCTTAACAGTGGTATCAGAGCAAAGAAGGTAAACATGGGTGATGGTTTCCCTTCCTTCATTGACAAATTGGATAGAAACAATTATCAAGCTTGGTCATTGAGAATGAAGACCTATCTACAAGGGAGAAGTCTATTTGGATACATATCAGGAGATGAGGAGTTGCCCTCATTCAAGACTAGAGGACTACCTACAAAGGATGAACATGAAAGGCTCAACCAATGGTGTGCAAAGGATGCTTTGGCAAGGTCTTATCTCTTAAACTCTATATCTGACTTTCTTTTACCTCATGTAAGGAACTGTAAGACTTCCCAAGAGACTTGGGAAACCTTGTCAAATTATTTTTCTTCCAACACAAGGGCTAGGAAGAACCAATTATGGATTGAGTTCACAACCCTTAGGAAGCAGCCCAAGCAATCAGTTTCAGAATATGTGACAAAGATCAAAGATGTGGCAGACCAACTAGCAAGCATTGGAGAGGAAATTGAAGAGGAGCAAATAGTCAGGCAAGTGACAAATGGACTCAAGGCAGATGATAAGTGGGAAAGTTTCACCACTGCAATGGACCTCTACATGGACATGCATACCCCTGATCTCACAACACTCATGGGCCAACTATTTACACATGAAGCAAAGTTCACCAAAGCTGGAGATCAATCAAAAGGTAATAACCCCTCTGCTCTCTATACTGACAAGAAAGTTAAAGATAAAGGCAAGAAGAAACAGGATGAAGAAGGGTCTACCTCTCAAGCTAATTATGCAGGGAGAGGTAGGTCATCTAGAGGAAGAGGCAGAGGAGGTAAGCCAGGTAGGGGGAGACCCTACAACTCATCACCTTGCAACATCTGTGGGTTGTCCAATCATACCACAGATGAATGCTACAAGAACTACAAAAATCAGAGAGGAAGAGGCTACTCAAGAGGTGGATACTCTCAAGGAAGAGGTAGATTCAACCAACATCAAAGCTACAATGGGTACAACAACCAATACAACAACAATTACAACAACAACCACAATGGAAGCTACCAAGGTGGATTCAGAAATAGAAGAGATTACAACAACTACACAGAGGAGCAAGATGACTCCTTATTGATCATGAACATGACCTCCAAGATAGGTACAAATGATGATCATTTATTTTACATTGACTCAGGATGTTCTAACCATGTAGCTGGCAATGTGGCACTACTTTCTGATTTGGAAGAACCCAAGGGCAAACATCAGGTGAAGACATGTGATGGTAATCAAAACCTATTAAGCAGGGTACTCTATGTACCAACAATAACTAAGAATTTGATGAGTGTTGGTCAGATTGTGGAGAAAGGTTTGCAGGTCAGATTCACACAACATGGAGCATATGTGGAGGACCCAAAACAAGGATTCAGAAGAATAGCCAAAGGGGAGAAATCAGGTAGACTATTTACATTTGAGCTAGAAGATACAAAAAACATTGCTTTGTATAATTACAAGGATCAGACACTTTCAGAGTTAGAGATATGGCATAAGAGATTAGGGCACATAGGTGAAAGGACTCTTAAGCAAATGTGCAGGGATCAATGTGTGCTTGGGATACCTAATGTATCCAAGCAACACATGATTTACAAATGTGGATCATGTCAATTTGGTAAGTCTCACAGATTACCCTACTCAAGGAAAGGTTTCATGCATGAAGACTACCTAGACTTGGTACACACAGATGTTTGGGGACCTAGCAAGGACCCTTCCATTTCTGGTTCAAGGTATTATGTGTCTTTTATTGATGACTATAGCAGGTGGACCATTCTATACTTTATGAAGCATAAAGATGAAGTGTTTAATTGTTTCAAGAGGTATCTTGCACTTGTTGAGAATCAAACAGGTAGAAGCTTGAAGAGGCTAAGATCAGATGGTGGAGGAGAGTACTTCTCCAATGAGTTTGAAGATTTCTTGCAGGAAAGAGGCATCAAGAGGGAGATCACTACAAGATACTCACCTGAACAAAATGGGGTAGCAGAAAGAAGGAATAGACTTATAGTGGAAACAGCTAGGTCTATGCTCAATGAGAAAAAGTTGCCAAATTACTTATGGGCAGAGAGTGTATCCACTGCCACTTATCTCATCAATAGGTTGCCATCCAAATCACTTGATGGCATGACACCATATGAAGCTTGGCATGGTAAGAGACCCTCTCTGGATCATTGCAAAATCTTTGGATGTGTAGCATATGTACATATTCCCTCACAGGTAAGAGGAAAGCTAGACCCCAAGGCTGAGAAATGTATCTTCATTGGTTATGATTTGAACCAAAAGGGATACAGATTCTACAACCCCACAAACAAAGGGTTCAAGGTAAGCAGAGATGTCATATTTGATGAAAATGACTCTTGGTATGAGAATGAATGCAAGAAAGTGAGTCTACCCTATGACATGGAGGAAGATTTTCCAAAGCTTACCAAGGAAGAGCCAACTCAGCAAGAAGACTCAAGCTCAGATGATGATACCATAAACCTTGAAGAGTTTAAGGCTTGGAAATCCAAAGGAAAGATGAAGATGAAGCAATTGGAGGACAAGGCAGAAACTTCTACTCAAGCTATGAGAAGATCTCAGAGAGAGAAGAAGAAACCTATCAGATTTGGGTATGACACATCACTTGTAACTAAACACTCTGTATATCTTGCAAAAGACTTGTTGAATGAAGAACCAGGTACCTATGAAGAAGCAATTACAAAGCCAGAATGGAGAGAAGCCATGAATGAGGACATAGAAGCCCTCAAAGAGAGTGATACTTGGGACTTGGTACCCAAGAAGGACACTATGAAGGTAATAGGATCCAGATGGATCTACAAATTAAAGAAGAATTCAGATGGAACAATTAACAGGTACAAAGCTAGGTTGGTAGCCAAGGGTTTTGCACAAACCCAAGGCATTGATTATGAGGAGACATTTTCTCCTGTGGCCAAGATGCCAACTATCAGAGTTTTGGTGAGTGTAGCTGCATCCAAGAATTGGAACATGTACCAATTGGATGTGAAGAATGCATTCTTGAATGGATGGATATCTGAAGAAGTCTATATGTCACAACCACCTGGCTATGAAGATCCAAGAAAGGTACATTATGTTTGTAAATTGAAAAAGGCTCTGTATGGTTTGAAGCAGGCACCTAGAGCATGGAACTACAGATTGACCACCTACCTCCAAGACCAAGGATTTGTGATGAGCAAAGCAGACACTTCTCTATTCATAAAGAGAAGTAGTACAGAGGTAATCTACTTATGTGTCTATGTTGATGACATCATCATTACAGGTAATGATGTCAATGGGATTAGACACATCAAAGGACAGATGATGAAAGAATTCAAGATTAGTGATCTTGGATTACTAAAATATTTTCTAGGACTTGAATTGATCTACACAAATTCAGGTATCTACATTACCCAAAAGAAGTATGTACAGGATATGGTCAAGAAGTTTGGTTTGCAGGATGCTAAGGTATCTACTACTCCAATGGAGGTTAACCAAAAGCTAAGTGCTCATGAAGGAGAAGAAATCAAAGACATTACAGGATACCAAAGTATGGTGGGTAGTTTGAACTATGCTACCTTGACAAGAATTGACATAGCATATGGAGTAAGTGTGCTTAGTCAATTCATGCACAAACCTAGAGTACCTCACCTAGAGGCAGCAAAGTCATGGTTTGTATTTTCCTTATACATCAGATCTTGAAGTATTTGAAGGGAACACAAAGTCATGGTTTGTATTTTCCTTATACATCAGATATTGACATAAAAGTTTACTCAGATGCAGATTGGGCAGGATGCAAGGATGATAGGAGAAGCACCTCAGGTTACATTTGTTTTGCAGGGGATAAGCCTATCTCTTGGTCAGCTAAGAAGCAACCTACAGTGGCATTGTCATCCACTGAAGCAGAGTATAGAGGGCTTGCCAATGCAACTCAAGAAGCTATCTGGTTGAAGCTTCTATATACAGAGTTAGGTCTTTTCACAAGACCACCTATTATATTTGGAGACAACACTAGCTCTCTTCACCTTGCAGAAAACCCAATTTATCATGCCAGAACAAAGCACATAGAGGTTCATTACCACTATGTGAGAGAGAAATTGCTAAGTAAAGATATACAATTGACATATGTATCTACTAATATGCAATGTGCAGATTTACTTACAAAGGCATTGGATGGAAACAAGTTATGCAGATTCAAATCTATGATTGGATTGCAGGAAGTAATTGAAGAATGAAGAAGAAGACTTAAGCCAAAGTGTTTGGCTTGAGGGGGAGCTGTTGGTGCAAGACAAGCCTACACACATTGGCTTGGGACCTTGGACTCATTGAAGATTAGCATGGACAAAGGATTATCTAGGCTTCACTTAAAGGAAGGCTCATGTGAACATATGCTTATATGTTATTACCTCTTTACCCCTTGTAGAAGTCTAAGTGACTTATCATTTGTTTGTAATCACTTTAAGTCATCCACCTACTTCATTAGTCGTGGAAATTTGAATGTTGAGATGGAGAGAATATCTCCCTACTTTTAGAGGAGAGATTCAAGGGAGCCTAAGTTTGAATTTCAAATTCAAATGAAGATCAAACTCCTATAAAGGATGTAGTAAAAAGTCGCGGGTAAGATGATCACTCTAGCTCACTCCCCGAGGCATATTTTTCCTTGTAACTCATTGTGTGTGAAGGCTACTCTATTGCCAACACCACAATACCTCATTTAGCTGTGCTTGTCAAGCTAATGAGATTGTACAAACACATTTATCAATAGAAGTATACATTCATCATCTCTGTTTTGTCTGAGTGTCCTACTCCAAGTCTGTCAACTTCAAAGGAGCATTTCTCTGGATCTACTGAACCAAATCAAGAGATCTATAGCTCATTGGAACCATCTCAAAGTCTACTACAAGCATACAAAATCTCAAAGGATTCCATTCAGCCATTTGGGAGAAAATCGAGTCGAAGTACACACTGGTATTTGTCTGCAGAGTTCCTGAAAAGTCGGGGGTGATTATAATTTTGCTAAACTTATTTCTCAGTGCATAGTTTATCAATTGAAGTGATTCCACTTGTGATTGGTAGCTTACTAAGGTACATTAATACTCCCAAAAGGAATTGTTTCAATTTTAAGTGTGCTGGACACACTGAGTAAAAGTCTGAGCAGGTATCACTACAGGAATAGAAAGTTTTGCTTGATTTTTGAAGTACAAAGTTATCTGTTTTGGTTTGATCATTACCCAAACCATTTCCAAAGTACATATATGGTTTCTTTATGCCATTTGGAAGCTAAGCTAGTGTACTAAGTATATCTGAAGAGAAAAGAGGGCAGGTGTGAAGCAGGTTTTGCAGCACCAACTGATTTCCTGAGTGCATCCATCCATCACTCTTAACAACCCTTATTGACTTGTTTGATAATCGTGACACATTCACGGTGAATGCGCCGAAAATAAAAAAAGCAAAATTGACAGACTCGCGAAAAGCCATGTCTATCATCAAATAGAAGGGACACAAGATACCGTAAGTGCATTTTTGCAAATTCAAAATAGCACTAAAAATTGTAGAGCAGTGCGGTCTGGTTCGGGTCTACACAAAATGGCGTACTCATTAGAGGAGTGCCGAGGAAACAACTCTTTCATGGTGGCTACAGGAAGGAGTGGACCATTCTCCAATCCTTCCATAGGGAGGTGAAAAGCTTCAGCAAACGAAGATAAAGTGATAACAACGCGGGATGGGAAGCAGGCGATGGGCCAACACTACTCTGTAGCAGGTGTAGAGGTGATGGTAGCAATAATTTGCGCATAAAATGGCTGACATTCCACTGAATGCCAAGGCAATTCAGCGAAATTCAACAAATTGCAAGTGCGCAAGTACTCACTTACTTCAGGAGTGAGTCCTACACGGAAAGTAGCGACATTCGCTAAAGCTTCCATGGTGCGCACAAGTGAGCACAAGAATACAGATGACAACAAACACGCACAAACACACAAACGCAGTAACGATTAGCAGTAAAAGAAACAAGGTTAAGTAGACACACGGGCATCATGAAGCAATCGAAAAACCCTAATCATCCCGCGGTATTGAAATGATACCCTTCATAATTTCGACATGCATGTAGAAACAGAAACAGTAACACAGGGTGGCGATTAATCATATTTAGATACCATAACGAGGGGATTACAGTCAGTGGTAAACCGAAATGCGAGAAAAGAAATAAACAAGTGGCACGTGAAAAGACAAGGTACACGTCATTGGTTATCGACCGATGGCTGATAGGAGCGAAGCTTAGATCCATTAATCATTTTTGGAAGGGGAACTCCGGTTAAGGTGGCCAACCTAAAAGTAGCGGGTCCCACCTGCTCAGTAATTTGGTATGGACCAAACCACCGTAATTTAAATTTTCCAGCAGACTGATTTGCTTTAGCATTGTAGAATAACACCAGTTGCCCCACCGTAAACACAGGGGTCTTGATGAAACGATCATGGGTACGAGCTTGACGAAGCTGAACTTCTTGAAGTACCAGAAAACTTTCCCAGTGGTGTTCATCCGATGAGCTGAGTGTATCCAACCGAAATGGCAAGGATTCTTCCAGTAGCAATTTCTGAGCTAAGGCAACATGTAGACTCGGCACTACGACTTCCATTGGTGCAATAGCTTCCAATCCATAAGCTAGTTTGAACGGGCTCATGGTAGTAGCTACCTTGTACGTAATCCAGTACGCCCACAAAACTGCAGGTAGTAACTGGTCCCAACATTCTAGACATTCCAAAAGAAATTTACGGAGCATAGTCAACAAAGTCTTATTGGTACTCTCCGTCAGACCATTAGCACGTGGGTAGTACGGTGAGCTGAATTTATGTACAATTTGTAATGTCTCGGTCAATACTTGCATTAAGTGGTTAACGAAGTGTGTAACTTGGTCCGTAACAATTTCCAGAGGCAACCCATAACGAGGAAAAATGTCCTTCATCAGGCATTTGGCCACCAAAACTATTGTGGCCGACCATAATGCCCAAGCCTCCGCCTACCGAGTGGCATAATCGGTACAAGTCAAGATATAGAGGCTGTTGGTGAAAGTAGCTGGGGGTGTCATTGGACCAATAAAATCTAGACCCCACTTTTGAAAGGGTTCCAGAGGTAAGACAGGTTGAAGGGGAAAGAAGTGCCGCTGTAATGGTTGTCCACACCGTTGACAGGTATCACACTGTTGCACAAACTCAGTCACATCTTTGTACATGGTAGGCCACCAAAGCCCACTTTGAAGAATTTTATGGTGAGTAAGATCAGCGGCAAAATGTTCGCCCGAGGGTAATGAATGAGCCAAAGCAATAACCGATTCTGCTTCATGTGGTGGGATACATCGAAGTAAAACACCAGAATGATCCAGATAGTACAGTTGACCTACAATCAGTCGGAATCTTCGATTGTAAACTGCAAATTTCTGGCGCAGAGCAGGGGAAGCATGAAGAGGAAGACACCCGTCAGTTAGAAATGTTAGTATTGTATCGTAGTATGTAGGGGGAACAAGGGGTTCTGTGAATTCTTCAATAGTTGGCTCAGTAGCGTAAATGGCTGGTGTAGTGTCATCAACCCCCACCGGAGCTTCACTGAAATCCAACCGAGATAGAAAATCCGCCAAGGCATGTGTTGTGCCGGGTCGATGAATAACTTCATAGTCGAATTCCTGTAATAATAGAACCCATCGATCCAAGTGACCACCTAAATGTTGCTGCCGGACCAAAGACACAAGTGCGGCATGATCCATGTGGAAGGTAAACTTTCAGCCCAACAAATAATGGCAGAACTTCTTCATAGAGTACACCAACCCAAGACATTCTCTTTCGGTCACTGAATAGTTTCTTTCAGTAGGGGCTAATGGGCGACTTGCATAATATACAGGCCGAAACCATTCGTCAGTTTGCTGCATGAGTACGCTACCAATAGCTATGTCCGAAGCATCCACAAAGACATGGAATGGACATTCCCAATCAGTTGGTTGCAAAATTGGGGCCTGCGTCAATAACACCTTTAAACGATCAAATGCATTTTGGCACTCCGGTGTCCAATCATACTACCGTGGAGCACTAGTCATAAGCCAATTGAGCGGTGTTGCTAAATGAGCTAACCACCGTAAATGTCTGCCATGCCACCGGATTTGGCCCAGGAAACGCATAACTTCTTTCGGTGTTGTGGGGATTGGTGCCTCCAACACGGCTGCGACTTTATCCGGATCAACTTGTATCCCTTGTGCAGAGATAATATGTCCGAATAGTTTGCCACAAGCGATAGAAAAAATAAACTTTGTTGGATTCAAGCATAATCGATATTCGCGACATTTTTCAAAGCAGCACTGTAAATGATACAGGTGCACCGCAGTCTTACCAAATAAGGAAAAGTCGTCCAAATATACTTGCATAAAAGTTGTCAAGTAGGGTGAAAAAACTTCTTGCATACATCATTGAAACGTACTTGGAGCATTCCTTAACCCAAACCACATTACCATACAAGCATAAACACCCCAGTTCGTGATAAAAGTTGTTTTAGGTAATGTCCTATTTTGCCATCTTCACCTGATTATAGCCACTGTAGCCATCGAGAAATGAATACATCTCGTGCCCGGACACCCTGTCGAGCATTGTGTCCAGAAAGGGGAGAGGACATGGATCCGTTATAGTGGCATCATTTAGTTTTCGGTAATCAACACAGATGCGCGGCTGTTTATTTTTCTTCGGAACAATCACTATCAGAGATATCCATTCAGCATGCTCGATTGGTACAATGAATCCCACCTTCAGTAATCGATCGAGTTCTGCTTTGACCTGACTGCATAATTGGGGTTC
The DNA here is from genome assembly GCA_020310875.1 of Ceratopteris richardii. Classification (NCBI taxonomy): domain Eukaryota; kingdom Viridiplantae; phylum Streptophyta; class Polypodiopsida; order Polypodiales; family Pteridaceae; genus Ceratopteris; species Ceratopteris richardii. The sequence goes on from CM035437.1 coordinate 101,954,271, forward strand.
ATTCGGTAACTAGGCTGTTTAATTGGCTTCACCTCTGGTTTGAGCACTACCCGATGTTGATAGATCCGCGGGTCCAGGCCTTTCATATCTCCATAGTCCCAAGCAAAAACATCGGAGAACTCATGCAAGAGTCGTATCAAATCATCTTGAAATGTCTCTGACAATCCTGCCTTAATCTTAACGGGTCGCGGGTTATGCGCATCACCCAAATTATATGTTACTAACTGATCTTTTGGTACATAAAATTGTGGAGGTTTTACCAGATCATCAGCTGACTGCAAAAGTTGATGTAAGGTGGCTCCATCCATAGCGACACTATCATCTGCATCTGCATCTCCGGTCACTGGTACCACCGTGCAAACGGCCGGACTCCACTTGTCTGCGACCGACTGGAGATCTACAGTACCTAATGAGATCAGATCCTTATTGGTCTTCAGAAACGCCTCTTTCTCGTCATCAAATAAGCCATCTAACATGTGGACCCGCTCCGCTACATATGGTCTTGCATGAAGCTCGTAGGGTTGTATGGCATCCAATTTAACTACATATTTATGGTGATTATCTTTGAAAGTTAACTCCTGCGTGGACCAATCCTGTACAACTTTGGCTTGTTTCAACCATGGCCGTCTGAAAAGTAGATTGTAGTCGAGGCTGGATTCTGGTAGTTCGAGGACGACAAAAGTCATTTTGAACGTGGTACCCTGCAAGGTAATCAGAATATTCCGTACTAGTCCCACCAGATGGACTCGGGATTGGTCTGCCATGCGGACAAAAAATTGTACGGGCTCGATTTGGGTCCAACTCAATTGCTTGCAGAGTGCTGCCGTTGCTATATTCACACCAGAACCGCCATCAATTAGCACTTGAGTAATCTTTCGGTTTTTATGCCAGACAGTGATTAATGGGATTGAATGTTCCACCGTAGAATCAGCTCCGGTTGTATTGTTGCATTCGTCGGAGTACAAGAAGATCTAGGACTAACCTATTGTTGGAACTGCTGCCTAACTCCTAGTACCAAGGCAAGCAACTATCCCAAAGGGAGTGTAATTGAAGCCTTAGATAGGATATCCCATACCTCATCTATTTGGATCATACTTCTAATCGATTCTGATGATGATTCTACTGTTTCTGGGGCACAGTTTTGTTCATTCGATCTTGCCTTAGGCAGGGGAACCTATGTTATTGGAATTGGATCAGGAAACACAATTGGCTCTTTAACTGTCCATTGACTAGCCTTTGTATACATTCGCTGTTGCTCACAGATACTAGACTCGAACACCTCATCGGCGGGTTGCAACTGCTTACCCGATCTAGTCTGAACCATTGCTGCTTGTGATTCCACTAGTAAAATATAGACCATGTTGGTCAATGGATTTTGTCACTCCTTCTTCCTTTTGTCGTACTCTGCTGCATCCTTGCAAAACCTATGGATGTGGCCAATCTCGCCGCAAAAATGACATCGAGGTGGTGGAAGAGAAGTACCTTCCACTGATGTACCCGCCTGCCATCAATTTGAATTGAAATTGGGATTCCACTGACCTCGGTAATTTCTATATCCTTGCGATGGATTGTTTTGCATCTGTGGAGGTACGTAATGGATTGCTGGCTGACCTGGTTCCTGTATGATGGCATTTACAGCTGCTCGCTCCTGCACCTTGGCATTATACACACAATTTTCCGTTGAGTGTCCTGTTGTGTTGCAGATGGCACAATACATCTGGTTAAGGGCACATGTAAGACTGGCCTGGATTTTTGCACTTGGTGCAATACATCTGTTTAGCCGGATCATCTGTTACATTCTTATTGGCTTTCAACCACTCTTCGGTGAATCCCCCAACTTTATGCTCTAGTTGCAGGGCCATCGCAATAACAACATCCAGTGTCATAGCACCCACACAGTGGATGATCATAATTTGTCTTAATTGTGGGGTTGAACCGTTAATGAACCATTGGGTTATAACATCATTCGGTAGATTAGCGCGTGCCGGAGGTAGTTGTCTTAAGTGAGTTCTAAACAATGTTGCGTATTCCTGAATAGTCTGGTGCGGCTTCTGCCGATTGTTCTGCAAATAGTCGAAGATTTTGACAGGATTCTTCTTCAATCGGAACCTTTGTAAAAATGCATCCCTCACAGCATCATAGTTAACGAAATGATTAATATCATACTCAGTCAACCATCTAGCCGCTTCATTAACTAAGGTGGCCTGAAATATGATAGCCTTGTACGCCGGATCGGGTGGATGGTTCAGCACTGCATAGCTTATCTCAAAGGTGCGCACATGTGCATCAGGGTTGTCACCCGAAAATCCACCGAACTTTGTGTAAGTCACCCCTGTTGGAACCGGTCAAGGTGGGATGATTGGATGTGGCTGTTGCTGTTGCTGCTGTTGTTGTTGCTGTTGTTGTTGTTGCTGTTGTTGCTGCTGTTGACCACTCATGGTACTATTATTGGTACTGTTGTTGTTCCCTGAGTTTTGAGGGGGTGTCTCTTGTCCTTCGGAATCTGTATTATCAGACTGCTCACCTTCCGGCTCGAAAATGGCATTGAATCTCTTACTTATCTCCAAATCAAATAGTCTATCCTCAGCTTTAGTATCAAGAGTAGGCAAGCTTGCCCTGAACAATGGTGAACGTAACAAGGATCCACCAGGTAGTACCGTGGAATCACCAAAAAACTTAAGACTCCCACTAAATGGTACCGAACTTTCACTGGAAGTTATCAGCCTTTCACTACACACGGTTGTCTTTTCACCGGAAACGGTCTCACTTGGCAACACAACTTTGTCACCGAAAATAGTTGAATCCTGACCAGATAACGTCGGATGAACTACACACTATGTCTCTGTACACCCAGAAATCACTGCACCTTCTTGAGAACGAACCAGAATCACACCGGAATCTCATCATGTGTCACCAAACTGGCTCCGGAATCACTACTAACTGGCTCCGATCCTTCTGCAACTGGGCTTCAATGGCATGCACTTCTACCACCTAGGGGTGTCCCTAATAGATTTGGAACTGCCCAGGGATGCTGGCCTCATCTATACTTCGGATAAGACTCGCCGGACCGAGTAACCGGCATATATCACCTCTGCACCGCTTGCTTTACGCACCGCTCTAACTTTACTGAGTATTCTCAATCTATTGCCATCTTCCCACAGACGGCACCAGTGTTAAAAGGGGACTTCCATCACGTCCACTTTTAATCTCTTCGGGTTCTTGGGGATGGTAGGGGTCTGACAATGCAGAGGCCCTTTTTCTGATTTTCCCAACTTAACCATCAAATTAAGCAATATGCTACTATCTAGTATAACTTCTTTTACACCGTATTTCTGTTCGTATTTTCGTTAGTCCTTACACAGTCTTTAACGCATAAATTTGATGGAGAGTGTTAATCTCCAAAAGAACAAGTTGATCTTGAATTTAGACCACCTCTATATCAAGAACAACTTCAGACTTCACCAAATTTAGAGAACATTCACCAACTTATCAGAAAATTAACTATTATGAAAAACTCAACTTCTCAGAAAAGTTTGCTGCAGATTAATCTCTGATTGACTAATCATTTGTGTAAAGTTTTTGATAAAACTTTGTAGGTTGCTTTGCCTTAAGATTGCGCACCTTTTGCAACTTGAATCTCGTCAAATGACTGAGTATACTTCGAGAAATAACTCAAACACTTTACCTATGTGTAAAACTACTTCTTTGCAGTAGCAACTTTGACACCAGTAACTTCTTAGCTTTGGTTCTCTCAATGTCGAACCCGTTTTATCAAATCCTTTTGGTTGTAGATAGCTTATCTCTCAACTTAGATTTTGAGCTATTCATATGTGTAAAACTTTACACTGTGCACTGAGCACTACTTATTTCATTGAACTCGAAATCTGTGCCTTTTTCAGGAGACTGTGAACATTCTTTTCATATGAATGTTCCTACACACAATTCTCTTAACCTGATTTACAATTGGAAGCTGAAATTTTGTATAGAGGTTAATCAACTCTAGACTTAAACTTGTACAAAAGCATTCCACAAAAGCTTTACCACATAAGGAGAAGACACGAAAACTTCGGGTGCAAACTTTTCTTCTATTCCTCAAAAAATTACAACTGAGTTATGAAAGAGACTTCTACTCATTTCCATAAAATCTAATGAGTCTCACAACTTACAAATGCACTATTCTCATACTCTCCTATTGTCTCCTCCATTGCCCCGACATTTTTCCAAAGTATTTATAGGCAAATATGTACAAGCTTATAACTAGACAAAAGTATAAGTGATCTATGTCTTCACTAATGTACATATGTGTACATATCATTCATCCTGTGAATGTAACCTCCTTCTTTGCTTCAAGACTTAATCTTATCTCCATCTTTTTGTCTTCCAAACTTCAATTGGTGATTGGTCTACACCAACAGCTCCCCCTCAATCATCAATTGAGGTTTCTCTTATCTTCTTTATGCCTGCCATGTCTTTGAACTTCTGTAACTTTGGTCCATCTAAACTTTTTGTAAGCATATCAGCTATCTGATCTTTTGTTGAAGTATGTATAACTTCAATCTCCTTATCCATCACCTTCTCTCTTAGAAAGTGATACTGTATCTCAATGTGTTTGGTCCTGACATGAAAAACAGGATTAGTAGCTAGATATAATGAACTCATGTTATCACCATAAATGATAGGTATGCTCTGTATAGTGTCAAAACTCTTGATGAGAGTCTTAAGCCATATCACTTCTTTTGCAGCTTCAACCATGCCTTTGTACTCTGCTTCTGTAGATGACAAAGCAACTGTATGTTGCTTCTTTGAGCACCAGGAGATTAACTTATCTCCCTCATAACACATGTATCCATAGGTTGACCTTCTAGCATCTGGATTACCTGCCCAATCTGCATCACTATATATTTTGATATTTGTATCTGATGTAAAACCATAATACAAACCCTCTTTGAGTGTACCCTTAATATACCTCAACACTCTTTGACCTGCAATCCAATGCTCTTTCCTAGGACAATGCATAAATTGAGACAACACCCCAACTGCATATGATAAATCAGGCCTAGTTAATGTAGCATAGATAAGACTACCAACCAAACTCTGATATTGCTTCATGTCCTTTAACTCTTCACCTCCAAATCTGCTTAATTTGTGATTCACCTCCATTGGAGTAGGTGCTACTCTGCAATCATTCATTTTAAACTTGGTTAACAAGTTCTTCAAGTACCTCTCTTGAGTCACATACACTCCATGTTGAGTGTATGAAATCTCCATGCCCAAGAAGTATGACAAATCTCCCAAGTCATTGATTTTGAACTCTTTCTCCATTTGCTTCTTTAGGCTTTGTATGCCTTTCTCATCTATACCTGTAAGAATTATATCATCAACATATATACATATGTAAATGAACCCATCATCACTTGCTTTAACAAGCAAGCTACTACCTGCTTTTGATACTTGAAATCCAAGTTCCTTTAAGAAATTTACAAGCCTATAGTTCCATGCCCTTGGGGCCTGCTTCAATCCATATAAAGCTCTCTTGAGCTTACACACATGATCTGGATATCTTCCATCTCTAAATCCTTGAGGTTGCTCCATGAAAACATCATCTGAAATATAACCATTCAAAAAAGCATTCTTCACATCTAATTGACACAATTTCCAACCTTTGCATGCAGCAATTGCTATGAGTGTTTTGATGGTTGTCATCTTTGCCACTGGACTATAAGTCTCATCATAGTCAATACCATATGTCTGAGCAAACCCTTTTACAACAAGTCTAGCTTTGTACCTAGACACACTTCCATTTGCAAATCTCTTTGTCTTATAGACCCATTTGCATCCAATGATCTTCTGGCTATTTGGCTTTGGAACCAAATCCCATGTTTGATTCTCCATCAATGCATCATATTCTTCTTGCATAGCTTTTTCCCAAATCTCTTTACCTTTTGCCTCTTCATATGTAGAAGGGTCTTCATCTGCTTTAATCATGTAAGCATAATCCTTAGTAGTCAAGAATGAAGTATCATAGCTATACCTTGTAGGTTGCCATTTGTTCCTTGTAGACCTCCTAAGTTCTCCACTTCTTGAGGTTTCTGGTTCTTCACATTCAGGATCAAATCTTGGTGTTTCTTCCACTTCAACCTGCACTTTGATTTACCTTTGATTTACCTTTCCTTTGGCTCACAATTTCTTCATCATCTGTATTAATATTGATAGTACCTGCATACCAAGTACCTTGCTCATCAAATGTAACATCTTTTGATACAAGAAAATGTTTTGTGGATGGACTCCACAACCTGTATCCCATCTGCTTATCATCATAACCAATAAACACATATTTTTCAGCTTTAGGTTCCAATTTGTGCCTTAATTGTGATGGCACATATGCATAGGCCAAACATCCAAATACTTTGCAATGGTCTAGTGTAGGTCTCTTACCCCACCATGCCTCATAAGGTGTCATACCCTGCAAGGCTTTACATGGTAGCCTATTAACCAAATAAGTAGCTGTATTTACAGCCTCAGCCCACAAATAATTTGGGCAATTTTTCTCCTTCATCATGGATCTTGCAAACTCAACAAGAGTCCTATTCCTCCTTTCTGCTACACCATTTTGTTGAGGAGAGTACCTGGAAGTAACCTCTCTTTTTATACCTGCATTCCACAAGTAATCACTGAACTCATTAGAGAAATACTCTCCCCCTCCATCTGACCTTAGTCTTTTCAATTTATGTCCTGTAATTCTCTCTGCATACACATGAGAATGTTTGAATGTATTGAATACTTCTGACTTATCTTTGATCACATAGATAGTGATCCATCTGATAGCATCATCAACATAAATCACATAATACCTTGAGCCATTGATACTGAAGTCCTTTGATGGTCCCCACACATCTGTGTGTACCAACTCAAGTTTCTTTGAATACATAAACCCATGCTTAGAATAGAGTTGCTTATGAGCCTTACCTAATTGACATGCCTCACATCTGTATGTCATATGTTGAGAACCATTATTAATCATGTCTTTAATACCTCTTTCATTGAAATGTCCAAGTCTCTTGTGCCAAAGATCTAACTCAGAGATCTTATGTCCTCCATAAGTGAACAAGGCATGACCAACATTACCTTGAATCTTCAATGTGAACAATCTTCCTTCTTTCTTCCCTGAAACAATTTGTTTATACCCATTGCTAGGGTCTTGCATAAACACTCCTTCATTAGTGAACCTTACTTCATAACCTTTTTCCACAATTTGTCCTATACTTATCAAATTCTTAGGAATTGTAGGAACATACAAGACCTTACTCAATAAGGTGCTACCATCCTTGGCTTTCACTGATCCAATTGACTTCACATTGTGCTTTGTGTTGTCACCTGTTTGAACAACATGATTAGATACCTTATTCTCCAAATCAGTCATCAAGGCTATATTACCACTCAGGTGATTGCTACACCCTGAGTCAATGTAGAAGACTCTTTGATCTTCATTCTGCCTTTCACAAGTTGCATTCATTATCAATGTTGAATCTTCCTTCTGATCTGAAGCATAATTGTAGTAGGTATTGTTATATTGTTGACTTTGGAAACCTCTACCTGCATTTCTTCCAAAGTAACCCCTACTACCTCTACCTCTGAAATTACCTCTTTGATTTCTGCCTCCTCTTCCTCTTGAATTATAGTTCTGATTGTATCCTCCATTACTTTGAGTGTTATGCCAACAATCATTGGCTAAATGATTTGTCTTACCACAAATCCAGCAAGCTTTGGATCCATCTTTGTTACTCCTGCCTCTTCCTCTACCTTTGCCACCTCCTCTTCCTCTTAGGAAGTTGGCTTGACTAGTTGTGCCTTCTTCT
>CM035437.1:101972126-101987126 GCA_020310875.1 Ceratopteris richardii
GTGGAAGGTAAGTGGGTGTGTGAGCGAGGGTGGAAGAGAGAGAGAGAGAGAGACAGAGAGAGAGCCTATGTGTGCAGTTGTATGTACAACGTGTGTGAGAGCATATATGCTCATGTGTGGGAGGATGTAAGAGTGTGTAGGTGTGTATGGGCATGTAGAAGAATGAGAGGAGAAATGTTTGAAAGAGGGTGTGGGAATAGTAAGACAAAGAAAGGGGAGCAAGGGTGATGGAGAGTAAGTGAGAAGGAGGAAAACGAGAGAAAGTGAGTGTGTGGGTGCGATAATGAGGGAAAGAGAGGGAAAACCGGAGTATGTGGCACGGTAAATCTAAGCATATGTGAGTGAGAGTGTGTGGAGTATACATGTATGCGAGAGCAAGCGAGAGAAAGGGGTTAGCAATAGAGGAGCAAGAGACGAAAAGTGCAAGCAGGAAGTGAGTGTCCCTTATACCTTATTGAGGATTTAGAAGAAGATAGATAGGTTGATTTCAAGTAATTGGGCAAAACCATAGCCTAGGTGCACATCTTTTCCCTTGGACTAAGAGGCCTAACATTTTGGTGCGTTTGCCGGGAAAAGCTTGGTACATCTCTATAAGAGAGTGCCATAGGTTTGCCTAGCACCATATGTTGGCCGAGCTTGCGGACCCCGGATCTAGTACATGAGCGAGGGGAGCTCATCCTTAGGAGAAACGCGAACGAAAAGAGAAGAGCGCGCTCAAAGAAGAGCTCTTGAAAGAGAAAGGCAAAGGTAGGAGTCGCAAGGTGAGTCGACTTCGACTAGCAGGAAGAGACCTGCCAAAAAAGTGTACTCCCGTAGGAGAGTCGCGAATCAAGTGCAAAAGTTTGAAGGAGGGATCCTAAGGCCGCGTGCACTAAATTTCTGGGACCGTGAGGATATTGACATTACGCCACTGTTTGAAATGGCACACCGAGTTCAAGTGCATTTAGGGGACTTTCCTAAATTCTCAGGATTGTGGGATGAGGATCCGGATAGCTTTATCCAATTGTTCGAGGTCACGTGTGAAGCAAATGCAGTGGTTGACCAAGCACAAAGACTTCGAATCTTACCAGCCATATTTAGAGACGAGGCTTCCAACTGGTATGAGAACTTGGAAGAGCCGTGAAGGCAAACTTATCAAATGCTAAAAGATGCCTTTTTGGCTAAGTTTCGTAGGCAAGGTTTCCAAGATCGTCTAGCTCAACAAATGGATTACCTCCGACAGGGTGTCAACGAGAGCATCGACAACTATATCCAAAGGATGGAAACCTTGGTAAGGAAGATGGGTGCGAATGCCCCAAATGAAGATACCTTGAAACGAAGATTTATTGCAGGACTTAGAGATCCAAGCGCTCAACATCATATCAGTTTGAGCCAACCGGCGACATTGGTGGCTGCCAAAGATGTTTCTCGTGTGTGGGAAGAGGTTCAACTTGGCCAGCAATGAAGGCAAGAACTTTTTTTTGAACCGATGCTAGGTACAAGCGTTGGGCCTACAAGTGGCACTACTCAAGCAAATCCTGCTGCAACTCCACCGGCATTTATGGCCGCTACAAACATGCCCCAAGAGGTAAAGCCGGTGTTAACCGAAGAAAGGATTATCGAAATCGTGGCTCAGGCGGTAAAAGCTGCCACTTTAACTCATGAAGCATATGCGGTAAGGCAAGAAGTGGCATCCGAGCCAAGTCAAGGAGTGTTTAGATCAAACATCTTTTGTGCGAAATGCCGAGGATATGGGCACATGGCCACAAAATGCCCTACAATCTCGAGATTATACATAGAACCGAGAGTCTTTTGCAACTTCTGCAAGAGGAACAATCACACTGAAGATGAGTGTCGTGAAAAGGGAAGGTGGCTAAATAATAGGAACTATGCTTATCAAGGATTACTGGCCTAAAGTGAACCTCTCGTGCCTACATGGGGGCCTAGACCCGTGTATGCTTATGGAGGCCAAGGCCAAGTAGGTGGATATCAAAGGCCTGAATCACAAAATCACAGGAGAAAGGGACCGCCAGAGTGTTGGCGATGTGGGTGCCTTGGGCATATACAAGCACATTGTCCGAATGCGAGGAAGCAAGAAGACTTTACACCTATGTGCCAATATTGTAGTAGGGAGGAATTTCATGAAAATTTGTACCAGGTGTTCCACCATTTCCAGAAAGGCTTAAAGTCCAGGAGAAGTTGCCAAAAAAGAAGCAAGTAGAAGAAGGAATGGACATTGTACAAAGGCTTGCCGAGACCGAAGTCACCTTGGATTTGGCCACATTACTAAGGTGTTCGCCAACCTGCAGAAAGCAGTTCTACAATGAGTTTATCAAGAAACCAAGGAAAGCGAAGAGAAAAGAAAAAGTGGACGAGGTGATCTTAGGGACGATCCAAAGTATTACGACTCAAGTGGACTCGAATGCCCCTGCAGTCACAGTGGAGATCAATGGATATGCGGTCCCAGGCACACAATTGGATAGCGGAGCTGCAGTGAACCTAATGACAGAATACATGATGAAAGCGCTGGGATTGACACAACTGGAAGATACCCCAATGTCACTTCGAATGGCTGACTAGACGCAGGTAAAGCGTGCAGGATTAATACGAAATGTGCAAACTATTGTTGGTGGGATCGAATTCTCTGTTAACTACTTGGTTGTGAGACCCAGATCCACCGAAAGTACATTTTCTATATTATTAGGGCGACCATGGCTGATGCAGGTTGATTGTGTACATGATTGGAGGACGGGGTTGATCACTATTGGGCCCAAAACTGTTCGAATACAAATCCAAGTGACCCCTAGGGAAGATGCCAAGAAAACGGTCCCAATCAAAGAGCGAGAAAAGAAAGTGGTTGAAAAGGATGTGCGTGAAAAAGTAAGTGAAAAGTTCTCTCTGAAAGCAGAAAATTACAAAAACCTTTTGCAAGCTGGATTTAACTTCCAAGCAACAGAGAGAGGTCAAACCAAGACGGGTGAATATGTGCTTCTGACCTTATACAATGATGACTCATATAGGGAGCTATTAGGGTTTTTGGGAGGAGTCGATGAGTTTGAGTGTTATACGACAAGCATGGGCTCCAAAGGAAAGAAGACGAAGGGAGCACAAGGCTCGTCTGAAGAGGTGGAGTCAATCGGCCATGCAACGGAAGGCGAAGAAACTTGGAGCAGAGGTGGTTACTCTTCGAACTAAAGTTCCAAGGAAATGCCAAGAACCGGTGAAAGTTAGAAGGAGTGAGATGTACATGTCAGAGGTGGTCGAAGAGATGAAACCCAAGAATGCAAGACTCAAGGACAGAAGGGGAGTCAGTGGACTAGTAGTTCGGGACGTGTGCACACTAGAAAGCGAGTGCATGGACCAAAAGACTTTGGCAATGGACTATGATGAGAAAGTGGAGTTGGAAAAAGAGGAGCTAATTCAGTTAGGTGCAAAGGAAGAAAAGTGGCGTGAAGAGGAACAATTATTTAGGAGTTGTGATGAACCTCGAGCGGTAGTTGCAAGGGAAACACAAGTTCGAGCTGGTGTAGAAAGCTACGAGAAAGGCCCAAGCAAGGAGTTAGGGAAGGACGAGCCTAGAGGCAAGAGTAGTACGAATGAAAGAGCCAAGCACGAGCGAGGTCAAGGCAATCATGATAGCAAAGATGCAACATACAAGAGCATTCAGAGTATGCATGAAGAGAAAACTTCGAGGAGTCAGATAGACAAAGGACATGCTAGGACTAGTGACAGTACGGTGAAAGGTGAAACTCATACCAAGGATGCTGCGAGACATTGCACAAGGTCCCAAGAGATGGTGGTTTTTGTGTTGAGGTTGATTCAAAAGAGATGTCAACAAAAGAGAAGCGAGCAAGCTAGGTTGAAGAGTTCCAAGAACAGGATATAGGAATGGATGTTGAAAATACGGAGTCCCTTTTTTTGACAAAGACCACTGTACAAGATCAAGCGGATAATCGAGAGCGCAAGAGCCTATATATACATATGATCCTTTTTGTCAAGCATCTACCGAGGATAGGATTGCGAGGAGCTAACATTGAGTGTCATTTTGTAGATAGGTAGCGAATAAGCACATGATGGCTGACCGGGCACAACAACAAGCACAGTTCGAGCTAGTACTTTATTTTGCAGATCAGTCCTTTTCGAGTATGGAGATATATGCAGAGAACTTGTTCACGGAATACGACGTCGGGGAAGCACATTGGTTGGTCGAGTTCCTCAATCAAGGTTTGGGTGTTGAATTTCCATTTGTGCAGTTTGAACAGTATTTGATGTATTGGACAGGAACCGTCGAGGATAGATATTTTTATTATGATTCCACTAGAGATATGCCGGTAGACGAAGAGGGTTTGTGTTGGGCTTGGGCGGACCGATTGGTCATAGGCAGCAACGATGAGGCTCCTGAAGCGGAGCCGGATTCACCTTCTTAGAGAGTATTGATTTCCGGGAGGTGGATGTGGCTAGGTAAGAGAGTCTCAAGTTGGTCTTACAATAGAGTCGTTGGAAGAGAGGCCTCACGAGGGGATGAACAGCTAAGTTTCAGTTAGTTAGGTTGTAGGTAGTCCGGTATGCCATTTGAGTGTCGTGTCTGAGGAAGCGAAGACAACAGAAGGATCGATCTATTAGGAGTTTGTTTTCGTTGTGTTTTTGTATGCTTGCCGTATGGGACAGGTTGGGGAGCACTCCTTTCTGCCTCTCCCTAACTCTCGGGGTTCTTTTGAGGGGAACAGAAAAAGGAAAAGAAAAGAAAAGAAGAAAAAAGGAGAAAAACACAAACAAAAAGAAAAAGCAAAAACATCGTGTCTATACATGTGCCAACACGCTATGCCGGGCTAGTAGGCGAGCAGAGTCTACCTGGCCGGGCGGTCAGGACTGCGAACCGATGCTATTAGGTGCTGGAGTATGTGTATATGTTTTGGTGCTTCGCGCCATAGTGGGTCGACAGGTGGGTGGAGCCATCTCGGCCAGGCGGACGAGACCACAAGCCGAACTCGGCTTCGCTATGGGCAAGCCCTTCCGTGTGTGTTTATACATCGTCTATCTATGTTGTTGCGCGCTATGCTGCGCCGGTAGATGGGTGGAATGAACCTAGCCGGGCGGTTAGGGCCACGAGTTGCATCCGGTTGCCGCATAGGCCAGCCATGTGTAAATAAATATCAATAAGCAAAAGAAAAGAAAAGATTTTGTGTCCGCGTCCCTAAGGGGGAGAGACAGAAAGGAGGAGGACGATGATCGTCCGGATGGGTGTACCATGCATGTATATGTTTTATGTGATTTTTTTGTGATTGTTGATGGATCGATCTGCCTAACATCGATGCCAACGAGGACCGGTATTCACATGTCTATTTGACTTGCTTGCTACCTACTCACTGTATTTGGCTTTTCTATTCTTGTCAATAGGTCTTCTTTGAAGGTGGCAATGAGGTATACCACTCTGATTCTTTTACTTTGGCCACGTTCGATTTTTGGAGTTGGTCTCTTTTTGATTGCACGAATTTGGGTTTGTGTCGGACTTCGTCTTGCTTGTGTATGATTGGTTAGGGAGGATGCCTATATGCATGCGGATTATACATGATGATTTTGGTTTTGACACATTTTTTGGTACTTACCTTTTTGATGAGTTGTGTGAGGTTACAGGTGCAATAGAAAAGAAGGATCCCGTCTGGTACGTCTATATATGATAAGCTTTTTTGTGATGGTTGGATCTGGTTTTAATGGATGATGCAGGAACACAGGTGAAAGGAAAGGGTGCATGGATGGTAAGTAAGGTATGAAGTGATCGAGCCAACGAAATGGCGACAAAGAGGTAAGCGGGATTCTTGTAGTTCTATGTGTGGAAATGGAGAGGTGAAAAGAGTGTAAGTACATGGATATGGGTATGAACGTGGTATGCGGCATGGTTCCTGTGTGTGTTTGCATGGATTTACATGTGGAAAGATGTAGAGGAGAGGTGAGATAGAGAAGTAAAAGGTGATCGCATGAGGATTTGATTGTGGCTGTCATGTGTTTTTTTGGAATGCATGAAGAGATCAGTGAGCGCGAGTGAGAATGTGTAACCCATGATGTGGGTATGTGTGTGCATAATGCTAGGTGCTTCGACATGGGAAAGAGTAGAAGAGGTGAGTGAGTGAATAGGAGAATGGAAGTATGCTGCATATAAATGTGAAAGCATACCATTGATGATAGCTGGTCATATGTTTTTGAAGAGAACTAATCATTGGTTTGAGTGCAGGCACACTTTGGCTCATTGGGGATGACTTTGCAAGTAGAAGGGGGGAATCTGTTACATGGTGATTCGTGTGGAAAGGGTGATGTGCTAATGTGATGTTAATGCAGGGAAGTAAGAAAAGACCCAAATGAGGATGCCTGGAGCAATAAGGTGCAGCCTATAGAGCCCTCAGTTATGTCCCACTTTCTGTGTGTGCATTGGGATAGAGCACAGGTCACCCTCTTCATCTCGTCCACAAGGTGGGAAAAGGTCTATGAGCTGGACATCACTTCGTTATGGAGGCAAAGGCTATGTCAAGGAAGACTTGGGAGGCAGGCATCATATGAAGAGTTTTGATGTGAATCATGTGCCGTGAGGCTGCCATGTGCAAAATAGATTCTTGCCACAATTGACATGCACTTTCTATGTTGGCATGTTGTCATCAATGGTTGAACCAAATAAGGGAAACGAAATACTTAGATGCCGCTGACAGAGGTAGGACAACAGGGGGGATTTTCATGGTTTTCCGTGAGGATATGCAGGTACGCAAGGAGGGAATGGCTGCTGACTGCTCTGGTGGGAGGGGAAGTGCCCATGAATGCACACGACTGCATGCATACATGGTGAAGAGGTATATCTGCGGGGGGGGGGGGGGGGGGGGGGGGGGGGGGGGGAAGGCCGTTGCTGCTTCTTCTTCATTATTTTTCTCTGGAGAGAGTTTTCTGTATGCAGAAGGGGAGGCCGTTCTTGGGAGAGGTGGAGACATGTTTTCAGTTTCTTCTCTCCTCTGTTCTCCGAAGACTTCCAATTTTTTGGTGTGAAAGAGAAGGAGGGGGGTCTACATAGGCGTGCAGGAGAAGAACCGAAGATGGGAGCTCTCAATAGATTGTGAGGGTGGGTCTCTTCCGAGAACTGTAGACAAGTGCACCACGGGGGAGGGACGGATAACAATTTTGGGGATTTCATGTTTTTGATCCCAGTAGGTGTCGAGCAAAAAGGGAAAATGTCCAGCTATTTTGTTGCAGGGAGGGGAGCAAAACACGATACGTGTCAGTTAGTGCTTCTTCATATACACACGACAACAAAGTAGAGGAAACTCTTACGAGAAAGCTATTCGGGGAACCTAAAGCGGAATGCAAGACATATGGTGGGAAGTCGTCGAAGGCTAGGGTATGGGAAAATCTTTTGGCTGGTAGCAGCAGCAGAGCTTTTTGAGGGTGGTCTTGGTAGCAACGAGAGGAACACAACGTGCTCGGCTGGTTCTTTGGGGGTTCACCGGGGGATCTTCATGTTGGACGCATAAAGAGAGATACATACATCTGCAGAGGTCGGGAAAGGAGCAACAGCAGGTTGTTGGTGAGGGTAGCTGGAGTAAAAGGGAAGGAGGGGGAAAGTTTCTTGTTACTCGATCTTTCTCGACTCGGGAGCAAGGAAAGAAAGGACATGTGAGCGTCAAGTTGGATAGGCATGACGGAAGGCGGCTGCAAAGGACTATACCTGCATCAACACAAGGTAGAAGAGGCGACAAGGAGCACCGAAAGGCAGGATCCAGTTGATGTGAGTGCAGCTTAGGAAGCACTTGATGCAAATCTCCCTTCCAGCTTGAAGGTGATAGCCATATCACAGGATGGAGCTAGCGTGACCGTAACCATTGATGCAATATCTTGATGCAGCATGCTCGCTAACATGCTGTTGATGAGGTTTTCCCTTAGTGAAGGTAAGCGATGATTAGTTTGAATCGTTTCAAAACTGTTCTACATCGATTTGTACTACACCAACACACAGAAAACGATTTGTAAAACAAAAAATATATGTTTTGGTGAACTGTTGAGCATTCGCAGAAAGTGTTGTTGCCATTGACTTATGCAAATTGCACTAACGCCAGAGAGAGAGAGAGAGACAATAAGAAGGCATAATGGGCAATGGGTGGAAGGAGGTGCTTAGATTGAGGGAAGGCAGATTCCTGGGATTATCTTTGGTGTCCTCAACAAAATAGAGTGAAGGTTTAGACTCTGAAGGAACACGCTGTTAGTGGAGTTACTGTTGGTGCATTTTGCCCAAGCCTACATGCTTGATATGCTTGATATTATCCTCATTTGTAAGTCACATGAGTAGTCATGTGAACACCTCTTGTAAAAGAGTACATTTTATCTCTTGTAAATGGAAAAAGAAAAAAGTAAAAGGATGGCTTACCTCATCCATGATGTAAAAGCAAATTCGTGGCTCCAACTACCAAAATCACGAATTTTTGAGCTGAGGGAATCTCTCCTAACTTTGGGGATCACTTTTAGGTGGAGCCATTCGAATTCGAATTCAAAACTCCCTCCAAGAATTGCTATAAAAGGAGCAAGAAGGAAGAGGCGATTAGCAAGCCTTGTACGTGACCACTTGATGTCATTTTGTAGATATTGAAGAGCTTACTCCATAGCTCTATCATTCTACTCCCATTGTGCAAAGATTCATTGCCAATGTGGTTGTAATCATATGTGAATCTATACATTTATTATCATCTACCTCTCTGTTTTGTTCTCTGCTATACTCACTCAGAGCAGTAACTTCAGAAGGTCATATCTTGAGTTTTACTGAACATTTTTCAGTGTTTTAAAGTGCGTTGGATAGCTCTCACTGTCTAGTTTTTACCTACAAATTTTCCAGGTCATTGGATTTATACTTTTGGAGATATCTGCATTTTACTGCTTACTGGTCTATCTCTGCAGAGCCCCGAGAATTGTGGGAATGTTCCAGAACTTGATGAAACTTGTTCTCAGTGCTCAGTCCATCATTTGAAGTGTTTTAACTTGGAATAGGAAGCTTGCTAAGTCTATTTGCTATGCCCAAAAGGAATTTTTCTAATTCCTTCCAGGTTGAGAGCACTGTTCATTTTTTCCAGCAGGTGTATGTCCAAAAATAGCAAGTTTTGGGAGCTAGTCATTTCGCAACTTGTCGGTCTTGACTTAAACTTTTGGGATACATGTTCCAAAGTACTTGGCTGATATTTTGGTGGATTTAGGAAGCTCAAAGGGTCTACTAATCAACTCTGAAGTCTCAGTTGGCTGGTGTGAAGCTGGTTGTAGCGGCACCTACTCATCTTTGGATTGCATCCACCATCTCTCTTCACAGTGGTATCAGAGCATAGTCAAGCAACATGGGAGATGGATTTCCATCAACAATTGACAAATTGGATCGAAACAACTACCCGGCATGGTCTCTAAGGATGGAGGCTTACCTTCAAGGGAGGAATCTATATGGATTCATATCCGGAGATGAAGCAATGCCAACCATGAGGAACAAAGGGCAACCATCACATGAAGAAGTGGAAGGACTTTCGAATTGGTGTTCGAAGGATGCACTTGCAAGGTCCTATATTCTAAACTCAATCTCTGATTTTCTTTTACCTCATGTCAAGGGATGCAAGACATCAAGAGAAACCTGGAATGCACTTGCTTCTTTCTTCTCTTCCAACACTCGAGCAAGGAAGAACCAATTGTGGATGGAGTTCACAACAATGAAGAAAAGCCCGAAGCAAAATGTGACTGATTATGTCACAAAGATGAAGGAGATTTCCGACCAACTTGGAAGCATTGGAGAGGTAATTGAAGAGGAGCAAATCATAAGACAAATCATGAATGGAATCAAAGCAGACGACAAGTGGGAGTCATTCACAACAGCCATGGATTTATACATGGATATGCATGTACCCGACCTCAACACACTCATGGGCCAACTCTTCACTCATGAAGCAAAGATTAGCAAAGGTGGTGAGTCCTCAAGAGGTAATCAAACTTCTGCCTTATATTCTGATAAAGCTAAGGTCAAGGACAAGTCAAAGAATAGGAAGAATGAAGATGAAGGAA
The DNA here is from genome assembly GCA_020310875.1 of Ceratopteris richardii. NCBI lineage: Eukaryota > Viridiplantae > Streptophyta > Polypodiopsida > Polypodiales > Pteridaceae > Ceratopteris > Ceratopteris richardii. The sequence continues at coordinate 101,982,165 of CM035437.1, forward strand.
GCTCTTTCCAAGCAAACTTTGCAGGTAGAGGAAGAGCTAGAGGAAGAGGCAGAAGTGGAAAGCAAGGCAGGGGGAGATTCCAATCATCTCAACCTTGCAACATATGTGGCTTATCTAACCATACTACTGAAGAATGTTTCAGGAACCCGAGGAACTCAAGAGGAAGAGGATTCAATAGAGGTGGCTATGGATCAAATAGAGGCAGGTACAATGGAGGCTACAACAACAACTACTACAACAACAATTACAACAACAACAACAACTATCAAAGTGGCCATAGAGGAAGAAGAGATTACAATAACTATGCAGAGGACCAAAGTCAAGAAGATTCATTATTGATTATGAATCTATCAACGAAGAAGGGTAAGGATGATGATCACATATTTTATATTGATTCGGGATGCTCGAACCATGTAGCAGGAAATGTGGCTTTACTTTCTGATTTGGAAGATCCTCATAACAAGCATGAAGTGCAGACAGGAGATGACACAAAGCACTCAGTGGAGAAGATAGGTAATGTGAAGACATCAGATGGGAATATGAACCTCTTAAGCAAAGTCTTGTATGTCCCTACAATTACCAAAAATTTAATAAGTGTTGGACAAATTGTTGAAAAAGGATTGCAGGTTAGATTCAATCGATTTGGAGCATATGTTGAAGACCCAAGGCAAGGCTTTCGAAGGATTGCCAAAGGAGAAAAGACAGGAAGGCTTTTCACTTTTGAAGTGGAAGATACAAAGAACATAGCTTTGTTTAACTATGGATCTCAAACTCTAACAGAGTTGGAGATATGGCACAAAAGGCTTGCTCACATTGGTGAGAGGACACTCAAACAGATTTGCAGGGACCAAAGTGTACTTGGTTTGCCTAATATCACAAGGCAACACATGATTTATAAGTGTGAAGCTTGTCAACTCGGCAAGGCTCATAGACAACCTTTCAATAAGAAAGGATATATGTATCAAAATCCTTTGGATCTAGTGCACACGGATGTGTGGGGTCCAAGTAAGGAGCCATCTATATCAGGCTCAAGATATTATGTGTCTTTCATAGATGATTGTAGCAGGTGGACCATTCTGTTTTTCATGAAGCACAAGGATGAAGTGTTTAATTGCTTTAAGAAGTATATTGCTCTTGTTGAAAATCAAACAGGTAGGACTTTGAAAAGACTCAGATCAAATGGTGGAGGAGAATACTTCTCTTCTGAATTTGATGCCTTCTTGCATGAAAGAGGCATTAAAAGGGAAGTCACTACAAGGTATACACCTGAACTCAATGGTGTAGCAGAGAGGAGGAATAGAGCTATCGTCGAAGCTGCAAGGTCCATGCTCAACGAAAAGGGATTGCCGAACTACCTATGGGCAGAGGCTGTGTCGACAGCCACATATCTCATAAATAGACTTCCATCTAAGTCACTAGATGGAACCACTCCATATGAAGTGTGGAATGGAAGAAGACCTCGTCTAGAGCATTGTAAAATCTTTGGATGCTTAGCCTATGCTCACATTCCTTCTCAAGTAAGAGGGAAATTGGATCCCAAGGCAGAGAAGTGTGTATTCATTGGTTATGATCAAAACCAAAAAGGATATAGATTGTACAATCCAACCAATAAAGGATTTTCTGTGAGTAGAGATGTAATTTTTGATGAAAACAAATCATGGTTTGATGATGACAGGAAAGTGAAGCTGCCATATGACTTGGATGAAGATTTTCCATCACTTCAACCAAAGGAGCCAAAGCAGATTGAAGAAAGTGATTCGGAGATTGACCTAGAAGACTTGGAAAGACTAAAGCTATGGAAGAACAAAGGTAAAGCAAAGATGCAGGATGCTACATATGGACCCGAGAGCTCACATCAACCACTTAGAAGGTCTTCGAGGGAGAAGAAGAAACCAGAGAGGTTTGGTTATGATACTTCTTTGGTCACCAAGCACTCAATCTACATTGCAAAGGATTCAACCAATGAAGAACCTACCACATTCGAAGAAGCACAAAGCAAGAAAGCTTGGAGAGATGCAATGGATGAAGAAATGGAAGCCTTGAAGGAGAATGACACTTGGGAGCTTGTACCTAACAAGCCATCTATGAAGATAATCGGATCTCGATGGATATACAAAATCAAGAGGAATCCAGATGGAAGTATAAATAGACACAAAGCAAGGTTAGTTGCTAAAGGGTTTGCTCAAACCCATGGTATTGATTATGAGGAGACTTTCTCTCCTGTTGCAAAAATGCCTACAATTAGGGTTCTCATTAGTCTTGCTGCATCTAGAAATTGGAATCTTTATCAACTTGATGTAAAGAATGCTTTCTTGAATGGATGGATTTCTGAGGAAGTGTATATGGCACAACCTCCTGGATATGAGGATGCACATCATCCTAACTATGTATGCAAACTAAAGAAAGCTTTGTATGGATTGAAGCAAGCTCCAAGAGCTTGGAATTTCAGATTGGTTACTTATTTGCAGGACCAAGGATTCAAAGCTAGCAAGGCGGATACCTCTTTGTTCATAAAGAGGAATGGATCTGAAGTGATCTATTTATGTGTGTATGTTGATGATATTATTATCACAGGCAATGATCTTGAAGGAATCAAACAGGTAAAGAGTCAAATGAAGGAGGAGTTCAAAATAAGTGACCTCGGACCACTCACTTATTTTCTTGGATTGGAGTTGATCTACACAGATTCAGGTATATACATCACACAAAGGAAGTATGTCCATGACATGCTCGTCAAGTTCAAGATGGAAAATACAAAGTGTGCAGGTACACCTATGGAGCAAAATCATAAGCTTAGTGCTTATGAAGGAGAGCCAATTGAAGACATCACAAGCTATCAAAGCTTGGTTGGAAGTTTGAACTATGCAACACTCACAAGGGTGGATATATGCTATAGTGTTAGCATATTGAGTCAGTTTATGCATAAGCCGAGAAGACCACATATGGAAGCGGCCAAGCGAGTCCTCAAGTACCTAAAGGGGACCATGAATGAAGGTTTGTTTTATTCATTTACTTCAGATATTGAGCTAAAGGTCTACTCAGATGCAGATTGGGCCGGATCTAAAGATGATAGAAGAAGCACATCAGGGTATATATCATTTGCAGGTTCAAAAATCATTTCTTGGTCATCGAAGAAGCAACCAACCGTGGCATTATCTTCTACTGAAGCTGAATATAGAGGTTTGGCTAATGCAACTCAAGAAATCATGTGGTTAAAATCTTTGTACACAGATCTTGGACTTCATTCTTCAACACCTCACATTTTTGGTGACAACACAAGCTCACTACATCTAGCAGCTAATCCGGTATACCATGCTAGAACCAAGCATATTGAAGTCCACTACCATTATGTAAGGGAGAAGCTAATGAGCAAGGATATTCAACTATCCTACGTCTCTACAGATATGCAATGTGCAGACATGTTGACGAAAGCTCTTGATGGTACGAAATTAAGTAGATTCAAGTTGATGATTGGTTTGCAGGAAATCAAGGACAATTGAAGACTTATTTGGAGGCCAAGCATGTTAGACTTGAGGGGGAGCTGTTGGTGCATTTTGCCCAAGCCTACATGCTTGATATGCTTGATATTATCCTCATTTGTAAGTCACATGAGTAGTCATGTGAACACCTCTTGTAAAAGAGTACATTTTATCTCTTGTAAATGGAAAAAGAAAAAAGTAAAAGGATGGCTTACCTCATCCATGATGTAAAAGCAAATTCGTGGCTCCAACTACCAAAATCACGAATTTTTGAGCTGAGGGAATCTCTCCTAACTTTGGGGATCACTTTTAGGTGGAGCCATTCGAATTCGAATTCAAAACTCCCTCCAAGAATTGCTATAAAAGGAGCAAGAAGGAAGAGGCGATTAGCAAGCCTTGTACGTGACCACTTGATGTCATTTTGTAGATATTGAAGAGCTTACTCCATAGCTCTATCATTCTACTCCCATTGTGCAAAGATTCATTGCCAATGTGGTTGTAATCATATGTGAATCTATACATTTATTATCATCTACCTCTCTGTTTTGTTCTCTGCTATACTCACTCAGAGCAGTAACTTCAGAAGGTCATATCTTGAGTTTTACTGAACATTTTTCAGTGTTTTAAAGTGCGTTGGATAGCTCTCACTGTCTAGTTTTTACCTACAAATTTTCCAGGTCATTGGATTTATACTTTTGGAGATATCTGCATTTTACTGCTTACTGGTCTATCTCTGCAGAGCCCCGAGAATTGTGGGAATGTTCCAGAACTTGATGAAACTTGTTCTCAGTGCTCAGTCCATCATTTGAAGTGTTTTAACTTGGAATAGGAAGCTTGCTAAGTCTATTTGCTATGCCCAAAAGGAATTTTTCTAATTCCTTCCAGGTTGAGAGCACTGTTCATTTTTTCCAGCAGGTGTATGTCCAAAAATAGCAAGTTTTGGGAGCTAGTCATTTCGCAACTTGTCGGTCTTGACTTAAACTTTTGGGATACATGTTCCAAAGTACTTGGCTGATATTTTGGTGGATTTAGGAAGCTCAAAGGGTCTACTAATCAACTCTGAAGTCTCAGTTGGCTGGTGTGAAGCTGGTTGTAGCGGCACCTACTCATCTTTGGATTGCATCCACCATCTCTCTTCACAGTTACCCCCGATTACATGTGCACAGATAATTATATATACAGAGCTTCCAAATACAAGTGGATGGGAGGGTCAGCATGGTACTAGACAAGGATGATATACGCAATTAGACAAGGGTTCAAGTTTCTGTAAGCAAAGCTTCATTTGTACTTTCATGTCTGGGTTGTATGCATGGTTGCCAAAATGGAGTATGTCAGTTGTAGTTGAATAGGGTTTAACTTTATGAATGGGATCCATCATAGTGAATACAGGAATTCGCCCACCACGATTTGGCCTTCTCCCGTCGATATAGAGAAGGGTTCTGCTGTTATTGGGAGACCTGGTGGCTCCGAGTTTTTTGGGTTC
>CM035437.1:101999626-102004626 GCA_020310875.1 Ceratopteris richardii
TTCTCAAGTTATACTAAAGCTTATGAAGTAATTCAACTTGGAGGTGATGCGCAATCTCTAGGAGATGATTCGTACAAAGTTTCATAAAAAACTTTACAGATTTAATAGGCCAATGTGAAGAAATAGTGCAGCAGACTTTTCTGTGTTTCAACTTCTTTACAGATTTATTAACCTTTTGACAATCAGTAGTTGATCCTCTAAATATGTGAAAGGTTTTGACTTATTCTTGGTATAGAGGTGCTCTAATCACAAGAATAGGTTGTTCTTTTGGAGATTAACACTCTCCATCAGTGGTATCAGAGCAGGAGACATCAATTTGAAGAAAGAAGGATCCCGACTGCTGCAGATTCAAGAAATTCAACACTTGAAGGACTAAGAAGTGAAAGCTTGGAGTCAAAGCTTGAGGAGAAGACTATTTGACATCAAGAAAAGCAAAAGGAGTCCAATTCGAAGTAAAGGTACATATATTGTTTGTAAAGCTTGAAGATTTCAATACACAGGTGGACATAAGATGGGAGAAAGCTTGCAGATTGATAAGCTAGATAGGGAGAACTATCCAGCATGGTCCATGAGGATGGAAGCACACCTCATGAGCAAAGATCTTATATCATTTATTACAGGAGATGAAGAAAAACCTGAATTTGCAGATCCAAGTATTCCTACTAGGGAAGAACTTGCAATGTTGAAGACTTGGATGAGAAAGGATGCTCAAGCAAGGAGTATCATCTACATGGCTGTAAATGATTACCTTTTACCTCATATCAGAGGTTTGGAAAGTGCCACAGATGTTTGGAATGCCTTGGAAGAGCATTTCCAAAATACAACCAAGTCAAGGAAGTCCTCACTATGGGCTGAGTTCACAACCTTCAAGAAGAAGAGCTCACAATCAATTTCAGATTATGTGGCAAGGATGAAAGATATTGCAGATAGCTTGGGAGCAGTGGATGAAGATATTGAAGAGGAAAAGTTGGTAAGACAAATACTTACAGGTTTGAGAGGAGATGAGAAGTGGAAGCCTTTTATATTGTCCATAAACATCAATACAGGTGATGAAGAAGAAGTGAGTCAAAGAAAAGGTAAATCAAAAGTTCAGATATTTGATGACCAAGAGAATAATGAAGTGCAGGATGAAGTGGAAGAGACACCAAGATTTGATCCTGAATGTGAAGAACCAGAAACCTCAAGGAGTGGAGAACTCAGAAGGTCAACAAGAAACAGGTGGCAACCTACAAGGTATAGTTATGATACTTCATTTCTAGCCACAAAAGATTATGCTTATATGGTGAATACAGATGAAGACCCTTCTACATATGAAGAGGCAAAAGGTAAGGAAAAATGGGAGAATGCTATGAAGGAAGAATATGATGCACTATTGGAGAATCAAACTTGGGATTTGGTTCCTAAACCAAATAGTCAGAAGATTATTGGATGCAAGTGGGTTTACAAGACAAAAAGGTTTGCAGATGGAAGTGTGTCTAGATACAAAGCTAGACTTGTTGTCAAAGGCTTTGCTCAAACATATGGTATTGATTATGATGAGACCTATAGTCCTGTGGCAAAGATGACAACCATAAGGACACTTATTGCTATTGCTGCATGTAAAGGTTGGAAGCTATGTCAACTTGATGTGAAAAATGCTTTTCTGAATGGTTATATTTCAGATGATGTATTCATGGAGCAACCTCAAGGGTTCAGAGATAAAAGGTATCCAGATCATGTGTGCAAGCTCAAGAGAGCTTTGTATGGCTTGAAGCAGGCCCCAAGGGCATGGAACTATAGACTTGTGAAGTTCTTAAAAGAACTTGGTTTTCAGGTGTCTAAAGCAGATAGTAGTTTGCTTGTCAAGGCAAGTGAAAATGGTTTCATATACATGTGCATATATGTTGATGATATAATTCTTACAGGTACAGATGAAGAAGGAATACAAAGGCTCAAGAGGCAAATGGAAAAGGAGTTCAAGATAAGTGACTTGGGAGACTTATCATACTTCTTGGGCATGGAGATAACATATACTCAACATGGAGTATTTGTGACCCAAGAAAGGTATTTGAAGAACTTGTTAATCAAGTTTAAAATGGATGATTGCAGGGTAGCACCTACACCAATGGAGGTGAATCACAAATTGAGTAAGTATGGAGGTGAAGAATTCAAGGACATGAGACAATATCAGAGTTTGGTTGGTAGCCTTATCTATGCTACTCTAACTAGACCTGATTTATCATATGCAGTAGGGGTTTTGTCTCAATTTATGCATTGCCCAAGGAAAGAACATTGGATTGCAGGACAAAGGGTGTTGAGGTACATTAAGGGTACACTCAATGAAGGTTTGTATTATGGGTTTACCTCAGATACAAATATCAAAATTTATAGTGATGCAGATTGGGCAGGTAATCCAGATGATAGAAGGTCTACATTTGGATATATGTGTTATGTGGGAGATAAACTTATCTCATGGTGTTCCAAGAAGCAACATACAGTTGCTTTATCTTCTACAGAAGCAGAGTATAAAGGCATGGTTGAAGATGCAAAGGAAGTAATTTGGGTTAAGACATTGATGAAGAGTCTTGACATTATGCATGGGGTACCAATTATATATGGAGATAATATGAGTTCATTATATTTAGCTGCTAATCCTGTTTTTCATGCCAGGACCAAACACATTGAGATTCAGTATCACTTTCTAAGAGAGAAAGTGATGGATAAAGAGATTGAAGTAATCCATACTTCAACAAAAGATCAGATAGCTGATATGCTTACAAAAGGCTTGGATGGACCAAAGTTACAAAGGTTCAAAGACATGGCAGGTATAAAGAAGATAGTTAAGACCTCAATTGATGATTGAGGGGGAGCTGTTGGTGCAGACCAATCACCAATTGAAGGCTTGGAAGGTTAAAGAGTGAAGGAAGGATCAACTATTGAAGCTTGGAAGAAAGACATATTCAGAGGATAAGAGAAGTGTACACATATGTACATTAGTATAGTCATAGGTGACTTAGATCTTTTGTCTGAGTAAGAGTCTTGTACAAATTGTCTATAAATACTTTGAGAAAAGTCGGGGCATGTATGAGAGCATATGTAGAAGTCAAGTTTGAGGAAGTTAGGAGTCAAGAGATAGAGAAAAGTTAGTTGAGTTAGCTCTCATCACTCAGTTGTAATTTTCTGAGTTAATGAAGAAATATTGCGCCCGATCTTTTCGTGTCTGCTCCTTCTGTGTTTGATCAATTGTGAAATCCTTTTGAGGATATCTAAGTTGTTAGTTAATGAGCCTGTGACCTGAATTTCAGAGTCTAATTGTAAACAGGCTAGGAGAATTGTGAGTAGGAACATTCATATGTGTTGACTGTCTACAGTTCTCTGAAACAGGCGCAAATTTCGAGTTTAATCTTTTGGTCAGTGCTCACTCCATAGTTTAAAGTTTTGTGCAAGCAAGCACTTAATCTTTAAGTTGGAAGGTGATCTACTCGTGGCTAAAAGCATTTGGCAAAACGGGTTAGATATTGTGAGAACCAAAGTTAAGAAGTTAGGGGTGTCTAGATCGACTTCTCAGAAGTGCAGATTCAGACATAGGTAACTTGTGAAGACAATTTCTCAAGTTATACTAAAGCTTTTGAAGTAATTTAACTTGGAGGAGATGCGCAATCTCTAGGAGATGATTCATACAAAGTTTCATCAAAAACTTTACACGTTTGATAAGTTAATGTGAAGAAATTCTGCAGCAGACTTTTCTGTGTTTCATCTTCTTCACAGATTTTCTCAATTTTGATAATTTGGAGATTGGACCTCTAATTTAGTGAAGGTTTTGACTTACTCTTGGTATAGAGGTGCTCTAATCACAAGAGTAGGTTGTTCTTTTGGAGATTAACACTCTCCATCAGAGATTTTACTCTAGTCATTAGCTCAGGGAACGATTCCCCGGGCTGAAGCTTAAGATTTTCTAAATTATCAAGGGTCCATTCAGTGGAGTTACCTGGTCTGAAGGTGTTGTTGAAGGCTGCCCTTAAGGCTTCCCATGTTGCAAAGTGTCCTTCAGCATATTGGCTGAACCATCTATCAGCAACGCTCTCGAAGGTAGCTGGAAAGAGGGCTAGAAAAGCGTCATGTCGGTTTTGTAGCCCCCTGCTCTTGCACAAGGATAAAAACCTTCGCACATGGTCATCTAGGTCCTCATGAGAAGCTCCTTTAAAGGTTGGAAATTTTATGTTGATTCGAGATAGAAGTGCAGCTAAATCGTCTGCCATTCTCCTTGTGCTATTGTTGCGGGCAAGTAGTTCCTTTGATGATGAGGATGAAGATGAAGATGAAGAGCCAACCGGAAGTGGACGAGGGTTCGGAGGTACCCTAGGAGGGGTATAATGAACAGTTCTGTGGTAGCTCTTGATGGGCGTTTTAACTGGACTCAGAGATCCCCCCTTATGAGATCGGGTATGAGTCATAGACCACCACTCGATATGAACTCATAGATGAGAAAAATCTAATGTCCTCCTCAGCTTCTCTTTTGAGAGTGGGGTTGAAGCCAATTCAATGGACAAATTTAAGGGTAGTGGGGTACTTGCCGAAGATAGAGCTAACTTCTTGATGCTCCTTTCTACACGAAGAGGTTCTCTGTCTACTCGAGTGTGGGTCATGTACCCACTCACAAGATGCAAAAAACCAAGAATAGTGTGACACACTCTATACTGCACTAATTACCTCACACAAAAATGCAAGGGTCCCACCGGGCGTGCCAAACTGTAGAGGGTGTAACCGGGTCTATACTTCCAATACTCCTACTCAAAGGAGGTTCTCCTTAGGGAAGTATACCCTGTAACATCATTGTGTGAGGTACTACTTGAGACGATAAACCAAGAAACAGTCTGAGAGTTAAAAAGATGCTAAAAAGGCCAATTCGACTAAGATTGAAAAAACAAAAATTGAGCTAGTACACAAAAGAAAAAATTATCAATAGTACAACATGTCTGATCCTCGAAAGATGAACTGGGACATCTCAACACAGAGAAGGT
>CM035437.1:102027126-102037126 GCA_020310875.1 Ceratopteris richardii
CAACTTGCAAGTGTTGGAGAAGAGATTGAGGAAGAGCAAATAGTCAGACAAGTAATCAATGGACTAAAGGCAGATGACAAGTGGGAGAGCTTTACCACAGCAATGGACTTGTACATGGACATCCAAGCACCTGATCTAACAACTCTGATTGGACAACTCTTTACACATGAAGCAAAGATCACAAAGAATGGAGAGCAATCAAAAGGTAACAATCCCTCTGCCCTATATACTGATAAGAAGACTAAAGACAAGGGTAAAAACAAGAAGGTTGATGAAGAAGGCTCTACCTCCCAAGCAAACTATGCAGGGAGAGGTAGATCATCTAGAGGTAGGGGCAGAGGAGGTAAGTCAGGTAGGGGGAGACCCTACAATCAATCTCCATGTAATATTTGTGGCTTGTCTAATCATACCACAGATGAGTGCTATAGAAATTATAAGAATCAGAGAGGAAGAGGCTACTCTAGAGGAGGATACTCTCAAGGCAGAGGCAGATTCAACCAATCTCAAGGCTACCATGGCTACAACAATAATTACAACAATAGCTACAATCACAATGGCAATTATCAAGGTGGATACAGAAATAGGAAAGACTACAACAATTATGCAGACGAGCAAGATGATTCCCTGTTGATCATGAACATGACATCTAAGTCAGGTATCAATGATGATCACTTATTCTATATTGATTCAGGTTGCTCTAACCATGTAGCTGGAAATGTTGCCTTACTTTCTGATTTGGAAGAACCCAAAGGCAAGCATCAAGTGCAGACAGGCGATGACACTAAACATTCAGTTATTAAAGTAGGCAATGTCAAAACAAGTGATGGTAATCAGAATTTACTAAGCAGAGTGTTGTATGTTCCAACAATCACCAAGAATCTGATGAGTGTAGGTCAGATTGTTGAAAAAGGTCTACAGGTCAGGTTCACTCAACATGGTGCATATGTGGAGGATCCAAGACATGGATTCAGAAGGATAGCCAAGGGAGAGAAATCAGGTAGATTGTTTACCTTTGAACTTGAAGACACTAAGAGTATTGCTCTGTACAATTACAAGGATCAAACGCTATCGGAATTGGAAATTTGGCACAAGAGGTTAGGTCACATTGGTGAAAGGACCTTAAAGCAAATATGCAGGGATCAATGTGTGCTTGGGATACCCAATATATCCAAGCAACACATGATATACAAGTGTGGAGCTTGTCAATTTGGCAAGTCACACAGATTGCCTTATAACAAGAAAGGTTTCATGCATAAAGATTATCTAGAATTAGTGCATACAGATGTTTGGGGACCTAGCAAGGAGCCATCCATATCTGGATCAAGGTATTATGTGTCTTTCATTGATGACTATAGCAGGTGGACTGTCTTATACTACATGAAACATAAAGATGAAGTGTTTAATTGTTTCAAGAAGTATCTTGCACTGGTTGAAAACCAAACAGGTAGAAATTTGAAGAAACTAAGGTCAGATGGAGGAGGAGAATACTTCTCAAATGAGTTTGAAGACTTCTTGCAGGAAAGAGGCATCAAAAGGGAGATCACTACAAGGTACTCACCTGAACAAAATGGGGTAGCTGAAAGAAGGAATAGACTCATTGTAGAAACAGCAAGGTCTATGCTTAATGAAAAGAAGTTGCCAAATTATCTTTGGGCAGAGAGTGTATCTACTGCCACATATTTAATTAACAGGTTGCCATCAAAGACACTTGATGGAATGACACCCTATGAGGCTTGGCATGGTAAGAGACCATCTCTGGATCATTGCAAAATCTTTGGGTGTGTTGCATATGTGCATATTCCCTCACAGGTAAGGGGAAAGCTAGACCCTAAAGCTGAAAAGTGTATCTTCATTGGTTATGATTTGAACCAAAAAGGATACAGATTCTACAAAACCTCAAACAAAGGCTTCAAGGTAAGCAGAGATGTCATCTTTGATGAAAATGATTCATGGTATGAGAATGAGTGCAGGAAGGTTAGTCTACCTTATGAGATAGAAGAAGACTTCCCAAAGCCTACCAAGGAGGAACCAGTCCAGAAAGAAGACTCAAGTTCAGATGATAATGATACAATAGATCTTGAGGAGTTCAAGGCTTGGAAATCCAAAGGAAAGATGAAGATGAAGAACCTAGAGAATATACCAGAATCCTCAACTCAAGCAATGAGGAGATCTCAGAGAGAAAAGAAGAAGCCTATCAGATTTGGGTATGACACATCACTTGTAACTAAACATTCTGTATATCTTGCAAAGGATCTATTGAATGAAGAACTAGGTTCATTTGAAGAAGCAATCACTAAACCAGAATGGAAGGAAGCAATGGATGAAGAAATGGAGGCTCTCAAGGAGAGTGATACTTGGGACTTGGTACCCAAGAAAGAATCTATGAAAGTGATAGGATCCAGATGGATCTACAAACTAAAGAAGAACTCAGATGGTACAATAAACAGGTATAAAGCTAGGTTGGTAGCCAAGGGTTTTGCACAAACCCAAGGCATTGATTATGAGGAGACATTTTCTCCGGTGGCAAAGATGCCAACTATCAGAGTTATGGTGAGTGTAGCTGCATCCAAGAATTGGAACATGTACCAATTGGATGTGAAGAATGCATTCTTGAATGGATGGATATCTGAAGAAGTCTACATGTCACAACCACCTGGCTATGAGGACCCCAATAAGGTAAATCATGTTTGTAAATTGAAGAAGGCTCTGTATGGATTGAAGCAGGCACCTAGAGCATGGAATTACAGGTTGACAACCTATCTCCTAGATCAAGGATTTGTGATGAGTAAAGCAGATACTTCATTGTTTATCAAAAAGAACAATTCAGAGGTAATATACTTGTGTGTCTATGTTGATGACATCATTATTACAGGAAATGATGTTCAGGGAATTAGACACATCAAAGGACAGATGATGAAGGAATTCAAGATCAATGATCTTGGATTATTGAAGTACTTCCTAGGACTTGAATTGGTCTACACAAATTCAAGTATCTTTATTACTCAGAAGAAGTACATTCAGGACATGGTCAAGAAATTTAATTTGCAGGAAGCTAAAGTCTCAAACATTCCTATGGAGATCAACCACAAACTCAGTGCACATGAAGGAGAAGAGCTCAAAGATATTACAGGTTACCAAAGTTTGGTAGGTAGTCTAAATTATGCTACCTTAACCAGGATTGATATATCATATGGTGTTAGTGTACTTAGCCAATTTATGCACAAACCAAGAATACCACATTTGGAGGCAGCAAAGAAGATAGTAAAGTACCTAAAGGGAACACAAAATCATGGTTTGTACTTTCCATATTCATCAGACATTGATATTAAGGTATACTCAGATGCAGATTGGGCAGGTTGCAAGGATGACAGGAAGAGTACATCTGGTTACATATGTTTTGCAGGTGATAAACCAATTTCTTGGTCATCCAAGAAACAACCCACAGTAGCTTTGTCATCTACTGAAGCAGAGTATAGAGGGCTAGCAAATGCCACTCAAGAAGCTATCTGGTTGAAGCTTTTGTATACAGAATTAGGCTTATATACTAGACCACCAATCATATTTGGGGATAACACAAGTTCTCTTCACCTTGCGGCTAATCCAATTTATCATGCAAGGACAAAACACATAGAGGTTCACTACCACTATGTGAGGGAGAAGTTACTTAGCAAAGAAATTCAATTATCACATGTGTCTACTAATATACAATGTGCAGATTTGCTTACTAAAGCTCTAGATGGAAGCAAGCTATGCAGATTTAAATCCATGATTGGATTGCAGGAAATAATTGAAGACTAGTGATGAAGACTTGAGCCAAAGTGTTTGGCTTGAGGGGGAGCTGTTGGTGCAATACAAGCCTTCACATTTGGCTTGGATATCTACTTTGAAGACTATACATGAAGCGTAGACTATAGGAACTTATGCCTATGATTTCTTACCATTTTATCTCGTGTAAAAATATAAATGACTTGGCGTATTACGCAATCACGCCTAATTGATTGGAAGTTGTGAAAAGGCGGTTGATAGATCGAGAGAATATCTCAATCAATTTTTTAGGTGAGAAATTTTAGGAGATTGATTTGAATTCTAATTCAAGTCATCACTTAATTCCTATAAAAGCTACAAGGAAAAATGTCGCGAGCGGCTTACCAATAACCCCGAAGCATTACTGTATCAATCACTGAGTGTGTGAGGACTACCTTATAGCCTACACCTCTGAGTACCATTGAGCTATGTTTATCATGCCAGTGGGAATGTACATTTACATGATCTAATACAAATACTTACATTCATCTACTCTGTGATTCTCTGAGTCATCATCTTCAAGTCTGTCAATCTTGAAGAAGTATATCTCAGGATCTACTGAACCAAATCAAGTGATTCAAAGCTTGATAGATTCAGCTCTAAGCATATCACAAGCATACAAAGTTTGAAGTTACTTGGTTCAGCCAATCTCGAGAAATCAAGAAATTACATTCAAAGTGCTCACTGTTGCAGTTCTTATAGTAAACGAGTAATTTTCCGGTAGAAGAACAAAATAGATCTCACAGAGTAATGCAAAGTTTTGTATGAGAAATAGCTCACTCTATAGCTAGACATCTCTATTTTTAGTTGATCAATCTTTCCGGTGAAAAAGATATCTATACACAGTACAAAATCTGACCGAAAAGAGGCAGTCTGAACTAGAGAAGTTTTTTTCTTAAACTTCAGAAAAAGTTCTGTTAGTTAAGAGAGTTCATGTGTCACTTCCTTACTTTATGTATGTTCACTTGAAGTAATTATAAACAAAATTATAGTTCATTCCGGTACAATTCCGGTACAATTATGGTGACAGTACAGTGGCGGTTGTTAAGAGTGATGGATGGATGCACTCAGGAAATCAGTTGGTGCTGCAAAACCTGCTTCACACCTGCCCTCTTTTCTCTTCAGATATACTTAGTACACTAGCTTAGCTTCCAAATGGCATAAAGAAACCATATATGTACTTTGGAAATGGTTTGGGTAATGATCAAACCAAAACAGATAACTTTGTACTTCAAAAATCAAGCAAAACTTTCTATTCCTGTAGTGATACCTGCTCAGACTTTTACTCAGTGTGTCCAGCACACTTAAAATTGAAACAATTCCTTTTGGGAGTATTAATGTACCTTAGTAAGCTACCAATCACAAGTGGAATCACTTCAATTGATAAACTATGCACTGAGAAATAAGTTTAGCAAAATTATAATCACCCCCGACTTTTCAGGAACTCTGCAGACAAATACCAGTGTGTACTTCGACTCGAGTTTCTCCCAAATGGCTGAATGGAATCCTTTGAGATTTTGTATGCTTGTAGTAGACTTTGAGCTGGTTCCAATGAGCTATAGATCTCTTGATTTGGTTCAGTAGATCCAGAGAAATGCTCCTTTGAAGTTGACAGACTTGGAGTAGGACACTCAGACAAAACAGAGATGATGAATGTATACTTCTATTGATAAATGTGTTTGTACAATCTCATTAGCTTGACAAGCACAGCTAAATGAGGTATTGTGGTGTTGGCAATAGAGTAGCCTTCACACACAATGAGTTACAAGGAAAAATATGCCTCGGGGAGTGAGCTAGAGTGATCATCTTACCCGCGACTTTTTACTACATCCTTTATAGGAGTTTGATCTTCATTTGAATTTGAAATTCAAACTTAGGCTCCCTTGAATCTCTCCTCTTAAAGTAGGGAGATATTCTCTCCATCTCAACATTCAAATTTCCACGACTAATGAAGTAGGTGGATGACTTAAAGTGATTACAAACAAATGATAAGTCACTTAGACTTCTACAAGGGGTAAAGAGGTAATAACATATAAGCATATGTTCACATGAGCCTTCCTTTAAGTGAAGCCTAGATAATCCTTTGTCCATGCTAATCTTCAATGAGTCCAAGGTCCCAAGCCAATGTGTGTAGGCTTGTCTTGCACCAACAGCTCCCCCTCAAGCCAAACACTTTGGCTTAAGTCTTCTTCTTCATTCTTCAATTACTTCCTGCAATCCAATCATAGATTTGAATCTGCATAACTTGTTTCCATCCAATGCCTTTGTAAGTAAATCTGCACATTGCATATTAGTACATACATATGTCAATTGTATATCTTTACTTAGCAATTTCTCTCTCACATAGTGGTAATGAACCTCTATGTGCTTTGTTCTGGCATGATAAATTGGGTTTGCTGCAAGGTGAAGAGAGCTAGTGTTGTCTCCAAATATAATAGGTGGTCTTGTGAAAAGACCTAACTCTCTATATAGAAGCTTCAACCAGATAGCTTCTTGAGTTGCATTGGCAAGCCCTCTATACTCTGCTTCAGTGGATGACAATGCCACTGTAGGTTGCTTCTTAGCTGACCAAGAGATAGGCTTATCCCCTGCAAAACAAATGTAACCTGAGGTGCTTCTCCTATCATCCTTGCATCCTGCCCAATCTGCATCTGAGTAAACTTTTATGTCAATATCTGATGTATAAGGAAAATACAAACCATGACTTTGTGTTCCCTTCAAATACTTCAAGATCTTCTTTGCTGCCTCTAGGTGAGGTACTCTAGGTTTGTGCATGAATTGACTAAGCACACTTACTCCATATGCTATGTCAATTCTTGTCAAGGTAGCATAGTTCAAACTACCCACCATACTTTGGTATCCTGTAATGTCTTTGATTTCTTCTCCTTCATGAGCACTTAGCTTTTGGTTAACCTCCATTGGAGTAGTAGATACCTTAGCATCCTGCAAACCAAACTTCTTGACCATATCCTGTACATACTTCTTTTGGGTAATGTAGATACCTGAATTTGTGTAGATCAATTCAAGTCCTAGAAAATATTTTAGTAATCCAAGATCACTAATCTTGAATTCTTTCATCATCTGTCCTTTGATGTGTCTAATCCCATTGACATCATTACCTATAATGATGATGTCATCAACATAGACACATAAGTAGATTACCTCTGTACTACTTCTCTTTATGAATAGAGAAGTGTCTGCTTTGCTCATCACAAATCCTTGGTCTTGGAGGTAGGTGGTCAATCTGTAGTTCCATGCTCTAGGTGCCTGCTTCAAACCATACAGAGCCTTTTTCAATTTACAAACATAATGTACCTTTCTTGGATCTTCATAGCCAGGTGGTTGTGACATATAGACTTCTTCAGATATCCATCCATTCAAGAATGCATTCTTCACATCCAATTGGTACATGTTCCAATTTTTGGATGCAGCTACACTCACCAAAACTCTGATAGTTGGCATCTTGGCCACAGGAGAAAATGTCTCCTCATAATCAATGCCTTGGGTTTGTGCAAAACCCTTGGCTACCAACCTAGCTTTGTACCTGTTAATTGTTCCATCTGAATTCTTCTTTAATTTGTAGATCCATCTGGATCCTATTACCTTCATAGTGTCCTTCTTGGGTACCAAGTCCCAAGTATCACTCTCTTTGAGGGCTTCTATCTCCTCATTCATGGCTTCTCTCCATTCTGGCTTTGTAATTGCTTCTTCATAGGTACCTGGTTCTTCATTCAACAAGT
Organism: Ceratopteris richardii; assembly: GCA_020310875.1. Lineage (NCBI taxonomy): Eukaryota > Viridiplantae > Streptophyta > Polypodiopsida > Polypodiales > Pteridaceae > Ceratopteris > Ceratopteris richardii. The sequence goes on from CM035437.1 coordinate 102,034,671, forward strand.
CTTTTGCAAGATATACAGAGTGTTTAGTTACAAGTGATGTGTCATACCCAAATCTGATAGGTTTCTTCTTCTCTCTCTGAGATCTTCTCATAGCTTGAGTAGAAGTTTCTGCCTTGTCCTCCAATTGCTTCATCTTCATCTTTCCTTTGGATTTCCAAGCCTTAAACTCTTCAAGGTTTATGGTATCATCATCTGAGCTTGAGTCTTCTTGCTGAGTTGGATCTTCCTTGGTAAGCTTTGGAAAATCTTCCTCCATGTCATAGGGTAGACTCACTTTCCTGCATTCATTCTCATACCAAGAGTCATTTTCATCAAATATGACATCTCTGCTTACCTTGAACCCTTTGTTTGTGGGGTTGTAGAATCTGTATCCCTTTTGGTTCAAATCATAACCAATGAAGATACATTTCTCAGCCTTGGGGTCTAGCTTTCCTCTTACCTGTGAGGGAATATGTACATATGCTACACATCCAAAGATTTTGCAATGATCCAGAGAGGGTCTCTTACCATGCCATGCTTCATATGGTGTCATGCCATCAAGTGATTTGGATGGCAACCTATTGATGAGATAAGTGGCAGTGGATACACTCTCTGCCCATAAGTAATTTGGCAACTTTTTCTCATTGAGCATAGACCTAGCTGTTTCCACTATAAGTCTATTCCTTCTTTCTGCTACCCCATTTTGTTCAGGTGAGTATCTTGTAGTGATCTCCCTCTTGATGCCTCTTTCCTGCAAGAAATCTTCAAACTCATTGGAGAAGTACTCTCCTCCACCATCTGATCTTAGCCTCTTCAAGCTTCTACCTGTTTGATTCTCAACAAGTGCAAGATACCTCTTGAAGCAATTAAACACTTCATCTTTATGCTTCATAAAGTATAGAATGGTCCACCTGCTATAGTCATCAATAAAAGACACATAATACCTTGAACCAGAAATGGAAGGGTCCTTGCTAGGTCCCCAAACATCTGTGTGTACCAAGTCTAGGTAGTCTTCATGCATGAAACCTTTCCTTGAGTAGGGTAATCTGTGAGACTTACCAAATTGACATGATCCACATTTGTAAATCATGTGTTGCTTGGATACATTAGGTATCCCAAGCACACATTGATCCTTGCACATTTGCTTAAGAGTCCTTTCACCTATGTGCCCTAATCTCTTATGCCATATCTCTAACTCTGAAAGTGTCTGATCCTTGTAATTATACAAAGCAATGTTTTTTGTATCTTCTAGCTCAAATGTAAATAGTCTACCTGATTTCTCCCCTTTGGCTATTCTTCTGAATCCTTGTTTTGGGTCCTCCACATATGCTCCATGTTGTGTGAATCTGACCTGCAAACCTTTCTCCACAATCTGACCAACACTCATCAAATTCTTAGTTATTGTTGGTACATAGAGTACCCTGCTTAATAGGTTTTGATTACCATCACATGTCTTCACATTTCCAATTTTGACAACAGAGTGCTTAGTGTCATCACCTGTTTGTACCTGATGTTTGCCCTTGGGTTCTTCCAAATCAGAAAGTAGTGCCACATTGCCAGCTACATGGTTAGAACATCCTGAGTCAATGTAAAATAAATGATCATCATTTGTACCTATCTTGGAGGTCATGTTCATGATCAATAAGGAGTCATCTTGCTCCTCTGTGTAGTTGTTGTAATCTCTTCTATTTCTGAATCCACCTTGGTAGCTTCCATTGTGGTTGTTGTTGTAATTGTTGTTGTATTGGTTGTTGTACCCATTGTAGCTTTGATGTTGGTTGAATCTACCTCTTCCTTGAGAGTATCCACCTCTTGAGTAGCCTCTTCCTCTCTGATTTTTGTAGTTCTTGTAGCATTCATCTGTGGTATGATTGGACAACCCACAGATGTTGCAAGGTGATGAGTTGTAGGGTCTCCCCCTACCTGGCTTACCTCCTCTGCCTCTTCCTCTAGATGACCTACCTCTCCCTGCATAATTAGCTTGAGAGGTAGACCCTTCTTCATCCTGTTTCTTCTTGCCTTTATCTTTAACTTTCTTGTCAGTATAGAGAGCAGAGGGGTTATTACCTTTTGATTGATCTCCAGCTTTGGTGAACTTTGCTTCATGTGTAAATAGTTGGCCCATGAGTGTTGTGAGATCAGGGGTATGCATGTCCATGTAGAGGTCCATTGCAGTGGTGAAACTTTCCCACTTATCATCTGCCTTGAGTCCATTTGTCACTTGCCTGACTATTTGCTCCTCTTCAATTTCCTCTCCAATGCTTGCTAGTTGGTCTGCCACATCTTTGATCTTTGTCACATATTCTGAAACTGATTGCTTGGGCTGCTTCCTAAGGGTTGTGAACTCAATCCATAATTGGTTCTTCCTAGCCCTTGTGTTGGAAGAAAAATAATTTGACAAGGTTTCCCAAGTCTCTTGGGAAGTCTTACAGTTCCTTACATGAGGTAAAAGAAAGTCAGATATAGAGTTTAAGAGA